>CM060949.1:98548652-98558652 GCA_030765055.1 Mantis religiosa
ATTAAATAAAATGAAAGAAAATGCTTTTCTTTTAGTAAATATTTTAAACTTTTTAACAAATATCTCATTGATTTTAAAAAATTAAAATTTAATTAAAAAATAAATACATTTAACCTTTTTAGCACCTAAAAGTCCGTTCCCTAATAATCGCATTTCCTTTCAACCCATTCCCCGCCCACATACCCTGCGTAGGCTGTTCACCTATGTTGGATATTCTCTGGAATCGAGAGCTTCTCTGCTCCTCGACGGGCGTCCCACCACAGGTGACCTGGGTGATGTAAATTCAACATACGAGAAAGATAATAGGGAAATTGAAGAGATTATGGAAGTAGTGAAATTGCATATACAAATGTCATAGAAAACAGCGTGGCAAAACTTAATTGCAAATAAATGGTCGCTGATATAATAAGAATTGATACTAAAACAAACAGTGCAATAACAATGCCTAATAAGTACACCTTACTAAAATTATGAATCTATCAACACTTCTAAAGTCAAATGAGCAGATTGTTGCAGAAAAAATGTACAAGATGTCATATTTTCAAAGAATAAAGAATCTTATTGCTGCAAAAGCAGTTACTGTGAGAAACTGGTACCGCAATTGTTGGCTGGTAAGATTAATAAAGAAATTACTTTGAGATAGTTAAATGATTACAATAAACAACTTACATTCCAGTCGAATACTGACAGGCTGTTAACAGCCAGAAGGTTTTTGTTACGTACCCACCCAGGTTTTGGGTCTGACTGCAGGCTGATAAGACCCAAAACCTGGGTGGGTACGCAGCAAAAATATTCTGGCTGTTAACAGCCTGTCAGTATTCGACTGGAATGTAAGTTGTTTATTGTAATGTTTTAACTATCTCAAAGAAATTACGTTATCATCTATACATATGGTCAGAAGCACAGGTTACAATGTTTCAAAGAGTAAAAGTCATTAACAAGAACAGATACGATTTTAGGAAAACAAATTAGTGTATCTAAAGTATTTAGGCGTTGAACTAAACCATTATGCATTGTAGTGTATTCAGAGAAAAATATCTCCATTAGCTGAAGATTATGGTACTACCTAGAACTCAGTAAGTTCAGAAGTCAGGACTGTTTGCGAAACACAGCAGGTATATGAAGTTCTAAAAATTAAAAAGGCAGAAAGAATTTTTGGAATTTAGTAGATATCACAGTGAAAATTGTGTTTCAGATATGAATTAGAAAGGTAAGATTTAGCAACTTATAGGATAGGGTAGGATAACATAGATGCAGGGGATTCGGCATGTCGACCAGATGCCTGAGAGGAAGGATGATGTTAAAGGAGGCAGAGGGCAGCCGATACCAACGAGTCATGACAGAGCAGAGGTCAGAATTCCTACCATTTACCAGCTTGAAATTCCCCAGCAGTCCAGTACAACTGGCATCCATCCTAATGTGACTCCGAAAGAGTCCAGCAGTTCAGCTCGGAGATCGGAGGCCGCCATGCCAGAGCTGGGAACGCTACCGGCAGGCTTGGACAACCAGTATCCCTCCGACCGCATTCCTGAAATGAAACACCAGGCCGTCTCGGAGATTTGAGACAGTCCCACCGGAGGATGAAGGTGTTTACCAGGAGCATATCATCCTGCCATGCAGCGCCGAGACACCCGCCGATACTTCTTTCCTGAAAGAGACCACCAGATGAGAGATAATATATAATGAGAGTTGAGGTGAAGTGGAGGGACAGGAAATTCTGAGGATGTAAATAAACTATCCGTAGTCCTTTGGCGACCCAGGGAAACCCTCGGTAGGGAAACCCTTCGAAAGACCCATGGGTCAGGTAGCATAGGCCATGGAAATCGAAGGTGGCCTCCCCAATGCGAGCCACAGATGTAACCATCAGAGTCATCTTGCTAGGTAACCCATAATTCTTACTGCCTAACTTCTCCCAAGGTTAAAATTTAATGGGAAATAAAGCTACAATGTACTGTAAAGGCACGCTCATGTATGCAAAATAGAATGAAAGCTTCCCACTACAAAGTAGCAAAACGTGATACTGTAACGTTCCTAGTTACATTTGGAAATGTTTTCAAAAGATTAAAACAATTACTAATTTAATACTGAGGGTCGCTACTCTAGAGTAACTCGGGGTTTTGGATGCTCAACATATTCAAATAAAAAAGTACTCATTGCTTGCGCACATAAACCTTGTCATGACTGATCCTGCACCACGACAACGTCCCCTTACATACGTCTCACTCTTATGCTTGCATCTTGCAGTCTGCTGACTTTGTGGCTCTGCTAAATGGAAGCAACGCAACTTACTCTTCTGGAATGTTCTAGATCCTTACACGAGTGTCTTTCATACACAAGTGGCTTCTATGTGAGTCACTGAGCGATTAAGTCCGAAAATTATTAAAATATATACAAATACGAGGGTGGGTCAAAAAGTAATGACTCCTTTTTTCTCTTAAATATGTACGTTATGTGAAAACTATGAATTTGGCACAATTCCTCAAACCTTATTCTACAATTCCCTGCAGTAGTAACTTCTTAAATCAACAGGAGGCAGCACTGCATTCTCTTGGAGAATGGCTGATATCGACATTCGTATTAGACAGCGTTCTGTGATTGAATTTTTGACTGCGGAAGGTGAAACGCCAATTCGCATTCACGAAAGGCTACAAAATGTGTATGGTGATGCAACGGTGGATGTCAGCACTGTCATACGATGGGACCGTCGCTGTAACGAAGCTGAAGGGCAAACACCATTGGCAGATGTAAAGCGAAGCGGCAGGTCGGTGACTGCAGTGACTCCATGCAACATTCAGCGAGTGAATGACATCATTCGTGGTGATCGCCGGGTAACAACAGGTGAATTTTGTCGCATTACTTCCCTCAGTAAAGGCAGTGTGATGACGATTATTCAACAACAGGATTACTCAAAAGTTTGTTCACGTTGTGTGCCAAGAATGTTAACCGCCCAAAACAAAGAAACAAGGAAAAGAATAGCCTTCGAACACTTGCAGCTCTTCAGTTTGGAGGGAGAGGAGTTTCCAGAAAAAATTGTTACTGGAGACGAAGCGTGGGTTCATATTTTGGACCTGAATAAAATAGGCAGTCAATGGAATGGCATCACACAACATTACCGAAGAAAAAAAAAATCAAAACTCAGCCGTCGGCAGGGAAAGTTATGGCGACAGTGTTTTGGAATGCAGAGGGTGTGCTTATGATTGATTTTTTGTTTTGGAGCAGGGATGCACAATAAATTCTGTCCAATACGTCAGAACTCTCAAAAAGCTGAAAGCATGTCTTCACCGAGTTTGTCCAACAAAAACTATGGCGGAAGTTCTTTTGCATGACAATGCAAGACCACACATCAGCCATTACACCACTGCAGAAGTTGATAAATTGGAATGGTAAGTCTTACCTCACCCCCTATACTGCCCTGACCTGGCACCATCAGACTTCCATCTGTTCGGGCCAGTAAAGGAAGCTCATCGTGGGATTCATTTGGAAGATGAGGATACTGTGAAAATGTCCGTGTGTCAATGGCTTAGGAAGCAAGACCGTGTGTTTTACCACACTGGAATACATGCCCTAGTTAAAAGGTGGACCAAAACTGTGGAAAAGGAGGGAGATTATATTGAATAGCGATCAATTAATCTTCACTGTTGTAGTTTTCAAGCTATGTAAATTGGATTCAATTTTCTTGGCTATTAAAAGGGGGAAAAAGTAGGAGGCATTACTTTTTAACCCATCCTCGTATATATATATATATATATATATATATATATATATATATATATATATATATATATATAGGAAAAACTATATCATATGAAGATGAGATTATTCAACCCCTGATTATATAGACCTATAACAGAAGAAGAAGAAGAAGAAGAAGAAGAAGAAGAAGAAGAAGAAGAAGAAGAAGAAGAAGAAGAAGAAGAAGAAGAAGAAGAAGAAGAAGAAGAAGAAGAAGAAGAAGAAGAAGAACAAGAACAAGAACAAGAAGAAGAAGAAAAAGAAGACTGTTCTCTGAAAATAAAATATGTTCTTAAACTAAGACTACATTGTATTTACACTTATATTTCATATTTTAAATCTTCAGTAGTTCTAATGAACATTGACTAACAAATTGCAAGAGAATAATCTAGTACTAAATAGTTAATATTCATCTGTTGTGCAAATATTTAAAGAGAGGCAGATGTCTGGTAATAATTTTAAATTTTATGAAAGTGAATTTTAAACTGTTGTTGCTGGCACATGATTGTTGGGAAAGAAAGAGCTGATTTTATATTATGGCAGTTGCATAGTTAGTGAGGACCGGCACAGAAAATTAGGAACTGATTTCATGTCCAGTTAGAGCCGCTGGCGACAAAGGAACCTTTTCTATTAAGTTAACGAGATTGTACCAGCTTGTTTATACTTGCTCTTCAGGCTATCAAGAAAGTTCATTTACAAAGTCACACAGTCACAGAGAAGATAACAATAAACGTTGTTTTACGTATTTCATAATTAGTTACTAATTTGTTATTTGGAAACTTAGTTTTATGATAGTAGATTATATTAAGAATTGGCTTTTGCACATCTATTGCTTGTATGTAAGTAGAGCATTAACAAGTTTTCATCATAGACATACATATTTCAAAGTCATCAATAATTGATTTGTGCGAACTGATATCTGACACATAAACAAGGCTTAACTGGCATATGGGTTACCGTAATTTTGAAGGGGTTCCCCCGCCCCCATTATGTTTCTATGGCATTTTGATAATGCTGACCCCAGCCATAGCCTCAAATGTGCATTACTCGGGTGCGCAATTTTTGGTAAAGAAATACAAGTGTAATCGCATGTAATCTTACCGAAAGAACATATTTGTCTGGAGAATAATTTTCTTCTTCTAAGGAAGGTGTGCATTATAATACCTATAATGAACTGTGAGCAATGTGTCTCTGATATTTTTAGACTTCGGAGGAATAATTTATATTAGCGGGTATGGTGTAACACAAAAGTCACATTTGAAATCACAAGTGACATTTTAAAATGTGTGTGGTGTTTGTGTGTGTGTGTGTGTGTGTGTGTGTGTGTGTGTGTGTGTGTGTGTGTTTGTGTGTTTGTGTGTGTGAATTCCAGGAAGGAAATTTATTATTACGAAACTTGTTAACTGTTGCAGGTCTCATTCAGAAATAAAATTGTATGGAGTGTGGGTTTTTTTCCAAAATCGGGGTTCTGATGGGACAGAAAGAAACAGTTAAAAAATATTGTTACTTTTAATCTTTTGAAAATAAGTCTCACTAGCTGCTTAAGCAATACAATGTTTCGGTACTTCGTTTTCTATATTTTGAATTAATGAATATTTAAGGAATTAGAATAATTATTTTTCTTACTATTATAGCTGTATGTACCTTGTATGAAGAAAAGGTCCAAGTTTCGGATGTTCTAAACCTTCTATTTATATGATAGAAATTAATTATTCTTTCACACTGGCCGTGTGTAGGCTAAATTGTGGAAACGTAGAGTCAGACTGAAAAATTCAATGCCATAGCCGGGATTTGAACCACCAGAAGATCAGTCTGACTCTACGTTTCCACAATTTAGCCTACACACGGTCAGTGTGAAAGAATAATTAATTTCCATTAATTGACCTAATAGTGGTTAACTATAAAGCCCGGGCCTTAAAGTACTTACAATATAGTAAGTCGCCGTTAAGGCAGTTGTCTCATGTGTTTATGAGAACTCCTAAGTGGTTTACCGGGAAAATACGAGTCAATTGGAGAATTTAATGTCATATCGGCACGTTGGCCATAGTAGCACATGGTAGTGCGGCTGGACGGAAACCAGAAGATCCGTGGTTCAAATCCCGGCTATGGCATTGAATTTTTCAGTCTGACTCTACGTTTCCACAATTTAGCCTACACACGGCCAGTGTGAAAGAATAATTAATTTCCATTAATTGACCTAATAGCGGTTAACTATAAAGCCCGGGCCTTAAAGTACTTACAATATAGTAAGTCGCCCTTAAGGCAGTTGTCTCATGTGTTTATAAGAACTCCTAAGTGGTTTACCGGGAAAATGCGAGTCAATTGGAGAATTTAATGTCATATCGGCACGTTGGCCATAGTAGCACAATGGTAGTGCGGCTGGACGGAAACCAGAAGATCCGTGGTTCAAATCCCGGCTATGGCATTGAATTTTTCAGTCTGACTCTACGTTTCCACTATTTATATGATATTTAAATTCACATCCTCCCACCTACCTCCTTGATTACTTAATTAGCCCCATTCTTCCCCCTCATCTTCCTTTCTTATATTCTTTACATTTGTGGCCCATTTTTCTTTTCCTTGTTTTCCTCCCTTCCCGTTAGCATTTTATAGCTACTATCCTCTTCTCTACTTTCTCCCATTTTTCCTCCCAAACCTTTTTTCTCCATATTGCAACCTCCTCGCATTCTGTTACATAGTGTTCTATGCTTTTTTTTCCCCCACACAATTCACAAATTCCCTTTTCCCTACCTCTTATCCCTCTTAGACATATTATTCGTATTCTCATCCATGCTAACCCTTCTCTCTCTCTTACCAATTGCAGTAATCTACATATGCTTCTCGTCCCCAATTTCTTTTTATTTGCTTGTAAAAATGTAATGATTTTATATTTTATAGACTTCCCCATATTTACTGTCTTTCTGTATGTTCTATTCTGCATTACTAATTTACCAACATCGCATGTACTCTAATCTCCTCTAATCTCCATATATCTTCCATTTCTATTTTTTTTCATAATTCCTCCTATCTCTGCCCTCTAATGTTTTTTGCTCTCTCATGCATAATTTCATAATTTCCCTTTCTTCTTTGTCCAAACACCTTTACCAAAATTTTATTATTCTTTCCATTATTATTCCATTTCTTCTTGTCTTTCCTAATTCTACTAAAGCTGCTTCCTTAGGTGCTGATCTTGGTAAGTCTAGTAGTTCTTTACAAAACTTTCTGTAGTTTTGGTCCACCGTTTCGTTTACCTCTGTGCCCCCCCCCCCCCACATTTCCACTGTATACAATATTTTGGATTCAGCTAGTGCTTCGTACCTTCTTTCTAACAATTCGTTGTTATTTCTAGCTTATATATGCATATTCTTATTCCATTCATTGCCGCCCTTCCTTTTGCTTCAGTTTTTCTTCTGTGCGCTCCCCACTTTCCATTGTTATTCAACCTTACTCCTAAGTATTCAAATTCATTGACTACTTCTACCCTTTTGCTATTTAGTACCCACTTTTCATCTTTTTTCGTTTAACTCCCTTCTTAAAGACCACAACTTCCGACTTATTTATGTTTATTTTTATTCCCCACTCTTCACAAAATTTCTGGATTTCATTTATTGCTTTCTGCAATCCTACTACCGTTATAGATCCTACCATTAATTCATCTGCATATAATGTGAAAGCATTGACCCTTTTAGCATAAAAACCGTTATTACAGCTCTGACCTTCTAATTGGTACTATT
Organism: Mantis religiosa; assembly: GCA_030765055.1. NCBI lineage: Eukaryota > Metazoa > Arthropoda > Insecta > Mantodea > Mantidae > Mantis > Mantis religiosa. The sequence goes on from CM060949.1 coordinate 98,556,119, forward strand.
GCAGCCAGCATTAATAATTACAGCCCTGAATGAGGACCAAGAAGTTATGAAAAGCTTAAATAAACGAAGGGTTTTCATGCATATAATACTAGCAAAACGATAAATTGCGCTTGCCCAAAGAGCGATATAGAATACGTGACAGCTGGCCGGGTGCGTTAGTTAGCTGCTGGCATACGTGTGGTGATCCAAGGGTTAGGTTCGAAACGACGTCGTATCTTTTATTTTTTCTCCAAGTCTTTATTGTGTGTATTTTAGTTACTAGTTTATTTATTGTTGCTATTGGTTCCCTTGTTAGTCAAATACACAAGAATGACAATCCGATAATTAGGGATCCACAGGGAGCTCACGATATAAGTTGTGCTGAGCTCACCCTACCGTCAGGCTGGAGAGGCCCTTGTCCTTCAAAAAGAAATTACAGGCTATCTTTAATTTCAATTAGGGATCATGTTTAACTTTGTGAGCCCTTATTATCTTTATCGTATCTGGTGTTGTAAACCATGTTACGCAGTTGGCTTTCATTTTTTAGAAGTATCCCGACGACTTTAAACCTAACAGTTTTTTTTTTCGTGCTTAAATCTTATGTTTCATTTTGCATTTGTGTAAGGTTTGAAACTTGGTTGAGTGTGTCAAGCACAATACCGACCATAATTAAATATCTACTACGAACTATACATTTATAACTATCTTCCAGTGGAAAACTTGGCTATTATTTATTTTGTAAACGCCTATAATGTTATAAAAATATTATCAAGTTATAGGCCCCAAGAGGTTAAATAAAGGGCAGTAAAAATTTGAACAAATCAAGAAGGATTTGAACCCAGGTTGAAGTGAAGGAATGATAAAGTAACCTACATAATACCATTTAGTCGAGGGAAGGTTCATACACGAATAAATAAGGGCCGACCTAAGGCCCACCTCGAAACTTTACACGCTTCTTACAGCTTCATATAGTATTTTGAGCTCGTTTTGAAGCGAAAACAATCTGCCCAATTCCTAATAATATTGACATGGCTGTACAACGAAAACACGTGTTGGCTAAATATTTAAATCCAATTGGTTCCATTGTGTAGATCTGCCATTTTATGTTCCAATGTTATTGTCAACTGATGCATGTGATAGGGTGTTCTTTCAGGGGCGTGTTTAAAGGTATGCGTGGATATATGCTAATGAATAAAAATCTGTAAACTCGTCTAAATGATTACTGCACGTGGATATGATGTCTTTGGAATCGACATACACAGGGACTGATTTCTGTCCCATACAACACTTATGTACTGAGTTATCTATCCCTCCTCTATAAACTGACATTGAAGAAGGGCATAAGTCACATATGTTGCTTAGCACGTTGCATACATTCAAAAATAAATAGGGGCAGGTGACTCACCTGGTGTGTGTGTATATATATATATATGACAGGCTAAGAACTGTCAAGCGGGTTACTTCCTTGGAGGTCACTTCGGTTAAGCCTCATTTACAAAGAGCAACTACGAGGTGTCAAAATCCTTGCTTCTTCTGTTGAAACTGAATGCTACTAGCTTCAAGCAATAAACTTAAAGCATCAATTTTAGTTAGTATATAAATTATTATTGCATTTTACAGAACACTTGTATCATATTACGTGTGGTAGACAGATTACGTATTCCATTCCACTCAAAACTGATATCGAGCTTTCATTGCATTTACAGGTTTTGATGTCCACTTAACGTAATAAGAAATAATTAGCAAACGTCTATGTATGCAGCATAATTAAAGAAAATATAAATGATAAACTTGGTATTTAAGGCCTGCATAATCTGAATATGCCACAAAAAGCTTTAAATTTGTCCCCCCAATCCAAACTAATCATTAAATGGAAATATGTTGGTAATTTTTCTCAAGAGTGATTCTGAGTTATTTCAATTAAAATACCATATGTTTTAAAATATTTGTTCCACAAATATTTATTTTGAATGTCTGATAATATGCTATGAAGTTTAATTTGTTTAAGTCATTTTATACGGTTTTATATAAATAGGTGAAATAAGAAGTATATAAAGCTTATATATGAAAGTATCTAAAGCTGGCTAAGTGCAACGTTTCTGTTGGTGTTTTTCATAGTTCTCGTATTAGTCGTTTTCGTAATCTTCCATGTGGCAAGTATACACTTTCATTATAACAGATATGCCTGAAGGTTTACCATATTTCTTCATCATAATATTCCTTTACTATCTTTATTTATTTCTTTGTTTACTTCTTTCTGTCTTAATTTATTTCTCTTCATTCCAACATCTTATTAAGAATACACATTTTAACCTGTCTCCGCTTAACTGTCCAATATTTGCTTATTGTGAGTTATGTAGAACCTGCATTACAATAACCGTACATATAAATTACTTTGTGATAGATATATGTAAAGATATTGAGGAAGTCGTGTGACTGCAAAGTTTTATCTGGCATTAACCATTTCCACATATTCGATGTTATTACTGTTTTGAATTTTCCATACTTCATCTACGGTTTTGTAGTTGGAAGACCAGGAGAAAACCCGTCCCTGC
>CM060949.1:98563652-98846152 GCA_030765055.1 Mantis religiosa
GGCATGGCAACCGCCGGCTACAGTGATGAAGTTCAACACCATTTGACGCCGTGGAGCTCCAAGAGATGGTCTGCTGTCACCTAAGCTTCATCATGGTAATGTTTATAATCTATGCTAGCACCCATGCTTCTCTTTCCTCTGCCACAATCACATTTTGATTGAAGATTTTCTTTAGATAAGATCAGTTTTGAGGTCAACGTGCTATATGTGTAATCAGCAAAATAATAAAAATGCTTCAACCTATACTTGCAAATATATATTCAAAGATGATCGCAAAAGCGCATAATATCAACGATATCTAATCCATTATTTTATTTAAACATTTTCACAATACATAGAGAATGCGCTATATACTATACCGAGCGGATTAATTTGCCATAATTTGATTTTAAAACAATTTACATACATTGAAAATTGTTTTAAAATCTTACGAAATAACATTAGTAAATTATAGGACTGTAGGACTGCTATATGATCTATTTAAAGTTTACTTCAGGCATTAAATCTACAGTGTCTGCAATACTTCAGTAGACTTTCTCCCACTGAGTCTAAATTAAATTTTAAGATAATTCAGAACTAAGCAGTGCACTTAAACGAGTACCATCTGGCAGACACATTAAATTTAAATGTGATTTTGTGCGAATCTCGTGCAATCTGTGGTCAGGTTCTGATGTCCCTGAATCGGTAGTCGCCGATAATAGTACCAAAAGTTCCTAAGAATTTTTAAAGATTATAGACATTTTTCAGATATTTGAAGACATGTAATTGCTTGTACTCAAAATAAATGTTGTGAATACCATTTTCCTTCGAAAACGTCCAAAGTAATGATAAACATACGGGGTATAACTGAGAAATTGAGAATAACAAATACTTTATTTTGATTCTTGTATCTTTCTGCGCTTTCCTTAATTTGAGGTATTTTGCTTCTTTTGAAACTTTCTGTAGTCCAAATTCAGTTTTCCCAACAGTTGATAAAATTTCATTATTTGAGTAAACACAGTTTTCAAACTCTCACGCTGTTGATGTTGGGGCCTTACATTGCTGTTGTTCTTAATTTAATTAGTAAATATTTACATTTATAGTCAGTTTTACAAACAAACTGAATTTCTGAGAGAAAGAGAGGGCGAGAGTGAGAGAGGCGTGTGGAGTGAAGTACTTGAAAAGCGCTTAAAATCTTGCAATAATAATGATTAGTATTAAAAATGATTCCTCAGTGGTGCCATTTTAAATTGTACTGAAATAAGTTATAGCATATATATTTAGGAAGTAATCCTAAAACCTAACACGTGAATTTGATTTTATTGCTCCTCATTCATGAACATAAGCATGTAATTGCCGCATAGGTAGCGTGGATGCTAGAGAGTCTGCCTCCCGTCCAAGAGGTCCCGAGTTCGAATCTCGGTCAGGGTGAGTTACTTAGATAAGCTTTTTTCCGTAGTTTTCCCTTATCCTGAAAGACGAATGTCAGGTATCTCTAAGCTCTATGAACCCTGGGGCTCAATTGAACATCATTTCATCCATTCCACTCATCGTCCGATATGACAGCGTTGGATGCCATAAAAAAAGCATATCATTTGTTTCTGACTTCCGGAGATTCAACAGAAAATGGAACTTCAGATTTGGTCAAACATGATTCATTTAATTATTTTCATTTAAAATTAAATGATATCCCAGAGGCTTAGCATTTTTATTCTAAAGTACTATGCAGGTACTTTTGTTTCTTATTGCTTACTGATTAATAAATGATAATTAGTAATAGCGGTACGCATTTCCCAAACAATTCGATAATCTGAAGACATGATATTATCTATGGAAACATAACATCATTAATTCGTAAAGACAGTTTTGACAACTGAGATAGATACTTTTAGTGCAGATTTTGCAGATAAAAACTTACAGTTTCGAAGAAATAATTTACTAATCGTCCACTTGAAGGAAGGCAAATGTTTGTAATGAGGTTACCTAATCACATTTACAATTTTGTTCAATAGTATGCAAAGCAGGGTATGGTAGGTGAATAATTTAAAAAGTGTCTTTCACTAGGCAAAGTAGTCGAACTTTTGTTTTCACAGAGGTGGGCATAATTACCAAATACTGACTGTATTAAATATAGTAAACACTCAAGAATATATTTATGAATTACTAATTTGTTATCGAAGTAAGATACTAAATAAAAATATCTCCATAATCCAAAACGTTAAAATCTTATTTGCGTCCTTAAACATTAGGTGACTCGTCCTCTAATATTCTAAAACTTGGATAAGTAGCAACCAGTAGCTCTGAATTTATTTTAATATATTTTGCTACGTAGGCGACGTATTAATTACACAATATTTTGGGCATTACTTTAAGATTATTAATTTTTAGTCAGTAATTGAATTATTATTTTCTGATAGTTCTGCAAAAGTATTAGCCTGCATTGTTTCATTGCAAAAGAATAATTGATTTTCAGTTTAAAACACTCTACTACTACACACCTAAATACTTTTAGCAAGTCCCATCACCTTTCTAAGATACAGCACTTTATTATTCCACTACACCATTGAGGATATCTACTAACGCAGCTGAAGGAATGCAAAGCTCTCGAAAGACAGCTACTTTCTGGGCAGCATTAGGTATATCATGCAAAATTTATAAAAAATTTAGCAAACGTTGGAGAATGCTGAGAGAAAGATTCCATGATATTACTCGGTAAATCATTGAGAATCACAATGTACTAAATAAAAGGTCACTTCTAAGATGACGCAGTTTAAATCTTTTGCTCTATTGGCAGCAGAGAACTCCATATCGTCAAACTAGTTTATTTAAAAGCAAGCAATACACAACAATCTCCAGAAAATTGTAAACTGATAACCTAGCTTATTCCTTTACCTCTTTCATATTAATCAAAATAACATTTGCAGAAACGGTTTATTAGATATTTCCTTGTGGGTACAAGGGGGTTAGCGTACTTCAGTAGCTAGCGCTAGCCAAATCTTTTAAGAGTGGGTCGCTGTATAATTACAATGAAATTATACGGAGTATGCATAAAACACAAATAGAGATTTTCCACTACAAAATATGAATATTTCAAAATTAAAACCTCTAACAAGGAATATCTCCGAATTCATTAGGCTCACGAATCATTTGTCATCAGCTATGTGCTTTAACGAAATGCTCACTTTTTGGTCTGTGAAATTTTTTCTGTCTCTTACGGTTACAATTATACACAAGTCATTAAGAACGAAGAGAATTTCCAGTCTTCGTCCAGAAAGATTCAACATACACATTTTATCTGTGGTGAAACTATCGTTTAAGCATATCTTTTTAATCACAATTATTCAAGACATCTTTTAGAAAATAAAAATGAAAGAAAATTGCCTCGTATTGCCTTTGGGGATTTTCTTGACAATATTGTTTGCCGTATCTTTAAAATACGTAAACGTGAACACTCCAGGTTATATTTATTGAAATTATAATTTCTTTGTTATATTATTCACAGAAATATAGAAACTCACACACACATTCATTCCACTCGTCCTCTATAGAAACCCCAGTACACTACCTCTACTTAAAAGTACACAGCAGAGACACCATGTGGTCCTGTTACACACATTTACAATCTTTGTAATCTGTAGCTTGTAAGCTGTTAAAATATATGATATTTCGCAATTAAAGTCTGTAAATTTGAACTTAAATAAGTTTAAATATTTTATAAACAAATGTTTTGAAATTTCCAGATGCTTTACTGCACAATAAAATAATAGTATTACACTTTTGTGAAGACTATTTTTAAACTGTACACAATTACTCTACAAATGGCTTGAAACGTGTAAAGAAAACTATATTTAACATATTATTAAAACCAAAATATATACAAAGATGTACAGCATTTTAGTAAGTAGAGCGTAAAATCACATTGAAACTACGTTAAATGCTAGTTAGAAGTAGTTCTAGTGATTAAATAATGATGATGCTAATGCAGGGGAAGACACTTGTGTATGTTACAATGAGAGGGATTTCGATTGAATACTTTAACAACGGAATTGATATTGCAGGATATTAGACAACCACATTCAGCGTGCAACAAGCAGAACCCCAAAACAACTTGTTGCTTTGCTCTGGTTGGAAACTGGCAATAGCTTACATATGACAATGTAGTTGATTCATCCCTAATCTTCTCTTAAACAACAATTTTATTTTTATTCGTGACTTTAATGTGAACTTAAACTGAAAATCCCGCGTTTGCCCGTAAAACAATCAGCACAGCGTAAACAGCAAACGATCTATCAAATCACCAGATCATCATTAAAACCAACGTACTCCTGTATAGAATTTGTAATTATAGATCTTCAATATTTGACATCTTCCATCACATACCTTCAAACCATTATATTGGATTAGATAAAAGAATAGAATGTGCTAGACCTATGCATATTTATTGGCTTTTGTAACGGGTGCTTGGTGACGCTTCGAAATGAATTTACGTTGGTCATTTATCTGGATTTGTAGAGTTCCTCAACTTTAAAAGTTAACACTTTTCTATGTGAAACAGAGTTTATAAACTTCGTAAATGTTAACTTGTTTGTAATTTGCTAATATGTACATTAAAAATTTTATGAAAGAGTGTTCAGGTGTTCCATTAGGGTCGTCATTTGCAATGAAAATACAACAAATCATTTAAAGAGGCCCAGCTTTAGACACAAATACCTTTTTATGTTGTAGGGTCAATATGGCTGAAACTATTGTTAGTTCAAAGAAAAGCAATGACGGTTGCTGATAAATTCCCAACTGTTAGATATGGTGCCTACTTCAAGCAATTCAGTCTATCGCTTCGAAAAATTGGAAAATATGAATCAATTTTAACACATCAATGAGTTTTAATATATTGCTGTTCAAGGACTTTTGTATCCCAACATATAAGAATCTTTTACTGCCCTATATATACTAAAAAATGCGAATTACTGTTATGAAACGGTCTGCTGATTACACAAGGTTACAAGCCGTCTCTCATCGTTCCATATTATACTTTTGAGCCTCTCTGCAATAATAAGAGCTGTCGAGAAATTAAACTTAGCGTCGCAATTCTGTTAACATAATGGAGTGCAAAATAAATAAAAGGGGAAGAGTTACTTAAGGCGCCGAGTGTAAATTTACCTGACAAATCGAGAGCACTTCATGGATTTGAACCGTTACACCGTCCATGTTTGTTTAACATAAAACACATGTGCTGGAAACTATGCAAGCATAACGCTAAATAAACCTTTTTCCTCCTTATTCGTTATATGCCTAAAGCATCATGTATATGATTAACGCAAAATTCCTTGCAAAATGTATAAATTATGCGTAGATACATATAACAGTTGTATCAATTGAAATCTTCTTGCAGCCCAAATTTATTTCTCCTTTCAGACACCAGCTTACTTATAAGCAAGTACCTAGCAGAAACAGTAAGAAGTATGAATAATCTGTAGTCATTGTTGTTACTACTAGAGTTCCGAAGTTGAAGGGCTATAAATTGTCTAAACAAATTATAAAATGACCTGAAATGTCCTGAAAAGGAACTAATGATTGCAATTCTGATGAAAATTCATTAATATTTTAATACTAATTTAAAGAATAAATATAATTTTTGACGTTAGGCATCAATGTAGGTAATGAATAATAAACATATTTGTTATATTTTATTATATTTTATTATATTGTTGATGAAAGTCCCCAAATTGGACGAATTGTATATAATAATTTATACATATTGTAGTGAAAGACTGATGCACTTAATTCTTCATGTAACATGCGAAACTTATTCTTGAAAGACATCTATTTTTTTTCCTTGTTCCATATACACCCGCCTTTAACTACTATGGTCATATCGGCGGCCGTACTCCTTTGGAACATACTGAAGGTGTTAACTCGTTATCTTTGTTTTTTAGTCATTACATCACGCACACATTCACACTCTCATTCATACTTCCAGACTCTGGGGAAGATGGGGAATTGTCTTGGTCGGAGAATAATCCCCACTACCACCGCCGGGAATCGAACCCGGGACCCCTAGCACGGTAGGCAGGTGCTCTACCAACTGAGCTACGGGGCCGGCCTTAAATATTTTATTTCAAGAATAAAAGAACCTTGTTTCATAAAACGGAACAAGCTTTATAATAAAGTGTTCTTGTGTCGGTTTCTTTTATTTATCTTCCTAAACATTGTTGTTTATGAAGATAGACAATAGAACAGGAACTGTTAAAATATGATCGAATGAAAGCTAGAAATAAAATGTAAGACTTAGAAAAATTAAGAATCGGACAACAAACAAAAACATTCGAAAAATAGAAAGGGCGATAAAGCTGTCTCTTTCTAGCCCATGCAGTGACCCGAAATAAATATATATGAGCCTCATATTCAAGCAATCTAAAGGAAAATTATGATTATTTGTTCTCAACTCCGAAACCTAGTTAAAGACTGTCTTCCTGCGAGCTTTAGCAGTCTTTACATGAGTATGTTAGTAGAATTTTGTTACATCTTAGTCCGTAACCTATTGGAATTATGGAATATATTCATAGTGTTACAAAAGTTCACTTTTGTATTACGTTTCATACTCAAATCTTGAAATATTACATTGAAATGTGAGATGCAGAAAAATATATTCAACAATTATCAAGATATTCTGAGAACACTTCCTTTCTACTTCTACTGTTGGAAAGTATAAAGGGTATCTGTGAAATTGCGTTTTACATTCACGCTAAAAGATAAATTAAGTATAAGGTGTTAGATTCAGCTATACGAGCTTAACTTTTATTGCAAACTACACGCTTCTTATTGTGATACAAAATGTATGATTTACTAGACTCTATCATAAATATTACTTAATAATCATTATCTCTTCATGTATAAAATAAATAGATTACATATTATTTTATTTATCGAAGCGAATATAGGTGTTTCTTATGTTTGACCAAAAATATCCATATAATTAGTGCAAAAGAGCATTCCAATAATAATATCAGGATAAAAAGCTGTACATCATATTAAATTTATGCATTTGTTAACTGTACCTGTAAATCTTTCACTAAAGTTTCAGCAATACTAATTGTAAATATAAATACTGTTTTGATTTTCTTAGACTACAAAAGAGTTATTATATGTGCATGTGCTTATTTCTTCTCTTATTATTTTTCTTAACTCTTCTTGGAAAGAGCCCACTTTATTCCGTATATATGTAAACTGAAAATGCAATGATATATTCCAATAGCTGTGTTGAGTTTTATGAATTTACTCGTATAGGTTCTGTTAGCATTGTATCTATAAGCAACAAATAGAAGGTATTTTAAAATACATGTAACACTAGTTTCTCGTGATGTGACCTGTAGTTATTGAATGTTTAATTCGTAATCAGTACACAACCCGCCTCGGTAGCGTAGATGGTACCAAGTCTGCCTCACGTTCAAGAGGTCCCGAGTTCGAATCTCGGTCAGGGTGAGTTATCTGGATAAGGTTTTACCGGGGTTTTACCGGGGTTTTACCTTATCCTGATAGACGAATGTCGAGTAACTCTAAGCTCCATGGACCGCGGACTCATTTGAGCATCATTTCACCCATTCCATTCATCGTCCGATATGACTCAACGTTGGAGGACGGAAATTGCACAAAAAGGTAATCAATACACAAATTTCCATAACTAAAAACCATTGGAGCGTAATTTCAGGCTAAACAGTTCAACCTTTTCTTGAAAGTATATTTTCAGTTTGAAATGTGTTATATTTACCAGTTTCAGTTGTTATTCCTCACTTAAAAAGAAGTAACAGTTACTGATTTTAACAGGAATCGTATTGTATATTATGTCTAAAATAGCATTTCTAAAGGTGGTGCCAATAATAGACTAAAACAAACATAAGAAATCAAACTAATTTTAAAATATAGTTGATGGTGCAAACGTTTAAAAGAATCATTCAAATTGTTAATGATAAATATTTAAGTTTCAAATTGGCTCTAGGAAACCTTAGAAGATTCCCTCTAGCTTTTAGTTCAACTCTGCAACCAAATTGATGGCGATGATGGATTTCTCTATGAAGAAAGATGATACTTCTCGAAAACTAGCTTAGTACTTTTCTGTCTTTTAAGTTCGTCTCAGAGCAAACTCTAAGTCAAGTATTACAACCCAACTTGTGTGTCTTTTAATTGAACTGGTATAATAATTCTCAATGATTCTCTTCGCTAGTCTCGAATTCTAAATATTTTAAACTAGGTGGGTACATTTTTAAACAATTGACGTCAGTTTGGAATCCTAGCACATGCAGAAATATTTCTGTATCGCTGAAGTAGTGGTAACGATTTCTTGTCCATTGTTTGGAAACCATTGCAATATTTTCATGCATTTGTCTATTTAGAAAATATGAACTTTTATCGTTCAGATATTAGCTTTTGAAGATTGCCACGAAAAACAGAGAAGCTCAACTCTTAGTTTGTGGTTAACCTACAGAAGTTAAAAAAAAAAAAAAAAAAAAAAAAAAAAAAAATTCTAAACTTCAATCCACCTGAAATTTTAGTACAAAGATTATTATTATGTCTCTTAGTGTAGGTTTTCCTTCTTTCTATTCCATCTAAATTTCTTTTTATATGTTTTATAAAATAAATAACCAATCGTTTTCATTATATGTACAAAGTTAACTTATATTAACCAATAAAATGCAATATTATTGAAAATATTGATTTGTAACCTACATTTTGTCAATAAAATTCGCAGCTTTCAACAGCATCCGGATTAACAAAGTAGCTATTTTCTTAGCTATTATCGTGCAAAACATATTTTTAAAATCGTACTAAATGGTGTTTACCAGTTATGTATCATTATACTGAATTTATCTAATTTTAAAGGTTTCTTTTTCTTTCTTTCTTTTTTTTTTTTTTTTTTTTTTTTTTTTTTTTTTTGTAATTTACGTCCTCCAACATTTAGTCATATCGGACGATGAATGAAATGATACTCAATGCATCCGGGGTCCATGGAGCTTAGAATTATCCGACATTCGTCTTTCAGGATAAGGGAAAACCCCAGAAAAACCTTATCTAGGTAACTCACCCTGACCGAGATTCGAACTCGAGAACTTTTTTTTAAAGGTAAATTGGTTATATTTTTTCCTAATAATAACTAAGAGGCTACTAATTGCTTTACCAAAATTTGAATACTGCATTCTTTTGCTGAAATAGGTATCTAACCGACTAAGTAAAATGGTGTCTCCAGATTTGTGCTCCCGTACATATAGACCGAGCTATGTTTTAGACTGAGAAAACTAGGAGATAAAATAACGAATATCTTGAAGTTGGTTAAAGCTTCAAACATTTTATTGAACGCAAGGTTTGGATCGTGTCTTTTGGTTTAGCATTTACTAAATGTACACTCAATTCGATTAGAATGAAAATAATTTCATCAGATATTTGCAGAAAATTCAAGATAAATATTCAAGTTCTATGCAACCTACTCAAATTAATGTCAATTTTATGTAAATCGTAAAAGTAGTTTACAACAACAAAATATTTGATTAAGGCTTCGCGGATGATCACCCGTGAAGCCTTAATAACGAACGCCGCGAAAGTTTCAAGTCTTACAACAAAATATTTCGTTCATGTGGTGGAAATCTCCATGCTTCCTTGACAAATTCTGAATTGAGACGCAGTTTGACATATTTTCCGCCGTTTTTGTTTTTTAGTTTTAGAGTTTTAATTTTTAAAAACATATGGGAAGGCAGAGAGAGAGAGAGATATTCCTATAACATGAATCTGATTTCTTTTAAATTTATTATTTGGCTGATCAGCAGTATTGCTATACAAGCCATTGATAAATTACATAAGTACTATATACAAATTAACAACTGGGGTATTACTGTCCTCTAACATATAAAATAGGTGATAAATTTATAATATAAACAAACAGAAAACAATTAAGATCACGTTTAAGTGAAAGATAATAAAAGAAAAAGTATATAACAGGGTAAGTAACACCTACAATAACATTAAATAAGATTGATAACGATTAAAAAGAGAGGTTAGATATGCGAAGCTAGATTATGATCAGTGGTGCTATGAGAAAATTAGAGGATATACTTTGATAGTGAGAAAAGTCGCTATTTTCTGAATCAGTGAGTAAGATGTCTTGAGGCAGTTTTCTTTTCCATCTGGTCTTTTCGAAGTTTCGTCGTCCAATGTCATAGGTTACAGCGCCTGGTACTTTGCATAATCTAACGAAGAATGTCTTTGATATCAATTTGAAGTACAGATGTATGGGAAGAATACCAAGTTCCTGATGGAGTTGATCATTTCTAATGAACCATGGAGCCTTTGAAATACTGCGGAGAAATTTGTTTTTTATAACCTGAAGTCGATGAATGTGGGTTTTGCTGGCTGCAGCCCATATAAGAGCAGCGTAAGAAATTATGGGGCGTATAAGAAACTTGTAGATCAATATTGAGCACTCCAGACCAAGCTGTGATTTCTTCTGTAGCAATGGATACAGATTTCTAATTCTAGAAATGGCTACTGTGGAAATGTAAGATATATGAGAATTCCAGGTTAATTTAGTGTCAAGCATTATGTCTAAATATTTTTGACCGCGCCGTGGCTCAGTGGTTAGACCGCTTGGCTCTCACCAAGGCGGCCCGGGTCCGATCCCAGGCGACCGCAAAGTGAGATTTGTGATGGACAACACGGCGCTGGGGCGGGTTTTCTCCGGGATCTCCGGTTTCCCCCGCCATCTCATTCCACCGGTGCTCCATCTTCATCTCATGTATCATCAGTGTCATCGCCTGCGGTGCCGTATGTAGTAAAAGCGGGCGTTAAACACTACACATTTCATTTTTCATTTCTGGAAGCTTCCATGTTAGTTGTTTTCTTTGCAGATCCAATGGAGGTGAATTTTGATAACATCTTAAGGAGAATATTTTCGTTTCCGTTTTATTAGTGTTTAATACTACTCACCGAGTCTGTTTCTAGAGCAGATTCTGGACACATAAAGTATACTTTTTGTAATCTCCACATGAAATTTTTATGTAAATAGATAATAAACATTTTATTTGTAAACGACGCTTGCCAAAATCATATCAGTTCCAGTAAATAATCTAACATGAAGCTGTCACTTTTAAGCACACTTAGTCAGTGTCGATACTGTGTTTGAACACGCGATTGGAATAGATAAGCCAGCGCCTGACCAACTGAGCCACCCAGACAGTGGGAAAGTGAAGTAAACCACTGGATTTTTCAATAGATCTGGTTGACCAGTACTTTTCTTACTATCGTTGGGTGTTTAATCTCGACAAACCTTCTTGTAGTTCTAACCTAGATATTTATCTATGGAACTGTAGTTAGAAACTAGCAACTGTCTTTCTAGTTTCTTAAATATTTAAAATCCGTTTAAGCATAACTTTTACTTTGCGGTTTTTGTGATGCTCAGTTAGAACCTATGCATTCCTGCATAATTCAGGAAACCGTTATATTTCTCCACAATCATTCGCCAACAAAAGAGGACAAAAAAGAGTAAAACAAATGTATGAAATTCAAAGGCATCCAGTTGCAGTGTCTCGAATGTGCTGGGCGGCTTGTACCTCGTCGCCTTGTAGCTACCATTTCATGATATTCGACGCGCAGGAAGTTGTTTTTCAATGCGTGGAAATCAACATCTTTTAACATGCGGGAACACCGCACGTGAGAAAAACATCTGGGGATTTCCGCTGCTCCTCTACGCCTAGATCCGGAGGATGTGTAAATTCTATGATATTCACCATACTTAAAAAATAATATTTTAATTCATCTCACATGTATTGCATAGTAAGTCAGTTACATATCAGAAGTCTAGGTAATACTCAATCCCTTCCATTTTATTTTTAGATAGAGGTGTTGTATTTATTCACTAAAATTTGTTGTAGAGATATCACCGAAATAAATGTTTTTGAAGCTTTTGAAACAAAAGAAAAAGCGTGGTGTGTGTGTGTGTGTGTGTGTGTGTGTGTGTGTGTGTGTGTGTGTGTGTGTGTGTGGAATAACATCAGTAAACACTAAACCTAAGTTAAGTGCGCGTAAATGGATTATTATTCTTAAATCTTTCACAAAAGCCCTATTTGTCACGTAAAAAGGAAAATTTTCTCTTATATTGTAGTCGGGACATTCTAGGTTATTTTAAATGATAAGTTTTTCGATGAAGAATTTTGTGTATGCTTTAGTTTTAATTTTTATTTCGAGCAGAAACGAATCCTAATCACCCGCAATTGGAGGATGAATAGGATGTCATAGCGCACGAAAATGGGGGGGGGGGGGAAGTTGGAACATTCATTTTCAGAACAAAATGTAATATAGAGAACAAAACAACACATTTCTGCACTTGTATATTCATATGTTTATGTCGAACATATTGTCCTCATAATAATTGCTTCTTTTTCACAGCGCCCACACAGATTTCGTGGTACCATTCTCTATTTTCTGAGCTCATTTGAGCATCATTTCACGCATTTCATTAACCCTGCGTTAGTCGCAAGGGGCCTGGGAGGCACCTAGCTTTCTATAAATGCTGTAGTTTTCGAACGAACGTACCTACGTCATTGCCTGACTAGGATATCTAACATTACACCTTACTCGATGACGAATCAGCAGTTAGGTATCGTATGGGTCTAGCGGGCCCCTAGCGCCTACTCCCGTTACATGTTGATGACATGCTTTTCTTCATTAGTAAGTTGTTGAATGTTGTATTGCCAGTGGAAGGAGCTATTAGTTCTTCGTCATGAATATCAGCAAAAGGTATGATCCCAAGGATTTGGAAGAAGTACATCGTCTACTTTGCAATGACAATGCCTTACCTTTGGATGACAATTTGTATGAATCAGATGATTCTGATTCTCAAGATAAAGTGAAAACAAGATCATTAGATTCAGAAACGGCAGTTCTGATCTCAAGTCTACATGTTTCATCGGGCCAACTGTCAGAATGTGTCGACAAAAAGCCTGGAGTAATCATGCATTAGAACGATACTAAATCTGGAGTTGATCTAATAGACAAATTGTATACCACGTACAACGTAGCCAGAAGAACATGAATGTGGCCAATAGTAATCTTTTACCATATGTTGAATATTGCAGGCATTGAAAGGGTAGAGCCAGACTGAAAACTTCAATGCCATAGCCGGGATTTGAACCACGGATCTTCTGGTCTCTGTCCAGCAGCTCTAACCCTTGAGCTACTATGGCCAACATGCCGACATGACATTAAATTCTCCAACTGACTCGTGTTTTTCCTGGTAAACCACTAGGAGTTCTCATAAACACATGAGACAACTATCTTAGTGGCGACTTACTATGCTGTAAGGCCCGAGCTTTTATAGTTCGTACCACTATTAAATACATTTAATGGAAATTAATTGTTCTTTCTTTAAAACACGAGTCAGTTGGAAAATTTAATATCATGTTGGCACGTTGACCATAGTAACTGAATGGTTTAGAGCGGCTGGATGGAGACCAGAAAATCCGTGGTTCAAATCCCGGCTATGGCTTTTAATTTTTCAGTCTGGCTCTACGCTTTCATAGTGCGTCCTACACACGGCTAGTGCGAAAGAACAATTAATTTCCATTGCAGGTATTAAATTTAGGGTTATCTTTCTTGGAAACCAAAACAGATATTCCACAAAACGGGAATATTTGAATGTACTGCCCTTAGCTTTACTGTCTCAACAGCTGCAAAGAAGAGGAATAGTATCAAAGCTACCCAATGATCTGAAACAGCAGATGAGTAGCCGAGTGCACCAGAATCACTGAAAAGGAAACGATATTAGACCTGCAGTAAAGACAACAATAACAGCAAAACTAAATATGCATGTGGGAAATGTAATGCTCCTCTCTGTTAGAGAAAAAATGCCTAAATTATTTGCGATAGCAGCTTAGTCAGGGGAAAAGGAGAGGAAATAGTTGATGACATCCACTAACTGAACATTTCTAATGACATGATGTATTTTAAAATACGTTATTTTCTCTCCGTATATTGTAATGCAAATTATAATGTACACTCTATTCGTATTATATTTTAGCTGATGTGTTCAGTATGATAACACTAATAAAAGTAATGTATATTTAACCTAAATAAAGTCAACAACTGGGGAGAAAAAGAAAAATCAGAAAATGAAAAAAAAAAAAAGACAAAAGAAAACACGGGCATATATGCACATAAATATAGCGCGGGCGTCCTAGGCCCCACGCCACCAACAGTGTTTAGCCAAGGCACGCGCCTAACACAGGGTTTATCGTCCTATATGACCTAACGTTGAGGGATGTAAGTGAAAAAGATAAAACATTTGAATCTCCCGCCTTAACTTCATCCGCTTCATCCGCTGTTGTAGCCCTATTTATTTTTGTCCATTTGCAGCGCTCATTAAGTAACTATCATAACAAGGGGGATTATGGATGTAAGCAAATCTGTATTTCCTTATTGTATAAGTTTCTGGAACAATTTCAATGCATACTCGTTATAAATATCTCCTAAAAACTTAAAAAGTTACGAAATGCCAGAAATGGAGCATATACATACTTCCTTTCTGAAAAAGAAGCTCGATTTGTCATTTAGTCTAAAGATTTTTTGTTGTAATTTTACGTCCTCCAACATTAAGTCATATCGGACGATGAATGGAATGGGTGAAATGATGCTCAAATGAGCCCAGGGTCCATAGAGCTTAGAGTTACCCCACATTCGTCTTTCAGTATAAGGGAAAACCCCGGAAAATCCTTATCCAGGTAACTCACCCTGACCGAGATTCGAACTCGGGACCTCTTGAACGTGAGGCAGACTCGCTACCACCACGCTACCGAGGCGGGCTAGACTAAAGAAATATATCGCATTACAGACTCAGCTGTCTAAGGTACCATAATGGTTCAAGACTGTAACATGCACATATAGAATAAAATCTCCTCACTTCAAATGTCGTTTTACATAAAATAAATTTGAGCACTTTTGGTTCTGCCAAAAATGGATTTCGGCTTCAAAATTTGCAATATATTTAAGAATATACTTAAGAATATATCTGGGTTAAAATATTCTTAATTAAATAAACGCATGACTAATAAAATTTTGGAAAGTCCCTGTGAAGAGCTACTGTATAGCTAGTGAAGCAATAAGATGGGCAATGCCCGCCTTGATGACGTAGATGGCAGCGTGTCTGCCGCACGTTCAAGAAGTCCACAGTTCGAATCTAGGTTAGGGTGAGTTGGGTGAGGTTTTTTCCGGGGTTTTCCCTTATATTGATAGATGAATGTCGGGTAACTGACCACGGACTCATTTGAGCTCCACTTCACCCATTCCATTCATCGTTCGGTATGACTTAACGTTGGAGGACGTAAATTAAATTAAATTAAAAAAAAAAAAGATGAACAAAATCTAGCCACAAGAAACTATAGGTTTTCTTAAAATAATTTATTTTAAATAGCTTTCTTGTGTCACCCATTTCTGAGGTACTTATTGATTTGAATTAGCCGATATGTTTGACATTTTTCAAGTTCTTTCATCATTCATTTTCTCTCAACGTTATGGAAACTGTGTGAAATTTCGAAACCAGTATTCAGGCATTTATTTACTGAATTCCTAAACTTTGAATTTCGTATCATTACCATTAGATCTAAATGTGTAACGTTTATGTAAATGTTTATTTATAAGAAAAGTTTGTAGGTGTGCATAAAATAAACAATAATGGATCACGGATGTAAAGTAAGTGTGCACGAGTTTTTACTAGTTCAAAGTTAAGTAATAAAATTAAGCATTAAATAATACATATGAGGAGGTTTATTGTGATTTTCATGCCTTTGTGGTTTATTTGTGTCTCAAAATATGTTTTCAATGAGATTCCTTCGCTTAATTTTTGTTTAAATACAATTTTCCAAAGTAGTAAGTACATTGTAATGATATTTTTATTTTTATTTATAGTACTTTATGTATGTATACTGCCTGGTGGCTATTGTTATTGAGACTACAAAATCAAAATTTTGTGATGCAGTAGGAATATTCTCCTGAACGTGCTTAAACTTCAGTAATTAGATTTATGAAATGCGTCATATAAAGTATTATATTATGATAGCTATTTATTTCTTGTTTTCTGCATCAATTATTTTAATTTTCCTCCTTTTTAATATCCTGTTTTTTTCGCTCAGAAGTATATACGTCCACGTAATGTTATATTTTAACTATGTATGGCTAGACTTAAAATCTAAAACGGTAAACATGTAATTAAAACACTTTTTGGCAAAGAGTACACAGATATATGAACAAAAAGAGGAGCTTAATTTAATGATTTAAGAGGAATTATAAACAGTCTTTCTTATGATTATTATGTCAGTTATGTGCACTAGTTCTTAGAAATAGGCTTGAGTTTATATCCGCTTATGAGCACAGTTTTTACATCTACCGAGAAACATATAATTACAGAGACTAATTCTGTTTCATGATGCACTCATATCTTAATGAATCTCATTAGCTACAATCTTGCGCTCTTATTGCTGCCAGAATTCATTTGCGCTGTCCTTATTTGTCCACGTGTGTTTATCCTGTTTTTAGCTCCTACCATTCCACTGCAAGGACCTCAGTGCCCCCTCCCCATTACTCTTATACTTTATTGTTCGGTTTCTAATTTACAAAGGAGAGACACGGCAATTTATCTCATAGTAGATAAGGACACTCTAAAGAAATGGGGGAAAAAGAAAGATTGGAAGGGTTTCCCAAAATTCAACGAAAGAATTTTACAAAGGAAAAGATAACAGCACTCCAGGTTCTACTGCTGGTCATTAGCATTGAAAGAAACATTTATGTTATCGACTTCTACACGAAAAAGCTTTAGCGCAGACTTTGCCGTGCAACACGCAAAGTTTCAAGTTATTTTAAAAATTTGCAAATGAAACGGATAATTTGATATATTTTCTAACGAAAGCATGTAATTCTTCTTTTCAAGCTGTGTTTGGAATGTTTAATTAGTAGCCTTAATTAGTAAAATCTCCAGAGTTGTGAAATTAGAATACAAATTGTTAGAAATTAAACGATGAGAAAGTTCTACAAAAATGTGATATCGAAGTTTCAGCAGAGCATATGCTTTGAAGTCCAATGTATCGCAAAGAAAGCCGACGTGGTCATGTGAGTGTGCGTGTGTATGTTTGTGTGTGTGTGTGTGTGTGTGTGTGTTGTATGTGTGTACGTGTGTGTGTGCGTGTGCGCTCGCGGCTGTATTTCCAAAATGTATTGGTGGTGAATAGCAAACGTTTTACTTAAGACAAACATTTTTTAGAAGATAGTCCCAATATCTTTTTCAGAGATATTTTCCCATATATTTTTTTTGTCTTAAGACGTACTCTCATGGCTCATGTTTAAATGTTAAAGATTAGAGATATTTGCCACAAAACTGAAATGTATATCTTAAATTAGTTTTAAAGACTTATAAGGTGCCATTAATTTTGAAAGAATATCGCATAATTACTGTAAAATCTAGTTAAAGGTGCATTACAGACAAAATGTAGGTATTTTTAAAACACAGTGATTAAAATATAAATTGATTGTCTTTGCTGTAATGTTAAACTCTGTTCAGCTGCAAGTTGAGTTATAGCACTATTTTGCAAACAGTAACAAGTATGTTACTCCAATAGTCTATTTAAGAGAAACCAAGATGTCCGCTATATATGATAAATTAATGGTGTTTTAATGAATGAATAAATTATTTATTCTTCATATTCCAAAATTGCAAATTTTTTACAATTTACAAATTTAGGCTATATTTGTCTTTACCTTGTTGCTGCCTTGGCTTACATTACACCCTGATCTTCCGCTCTGCCAGGTAGCTCTTAACATCCATACCTCCTTGTTACTTAATTATCCCCCTTCTTCCTCCCCATCTTCCTTTCTTATATTCTTTACATTTCTTTCCCATTTTTCTTTTACTTTCTGCAAGAGCTCACCAATACTTCTTACCTTATTTTCCTCCTTTCCCGTTAACATGTTATAGCTACTACCTATCCTCTTCTCTACTTTCTCCCATTCCCCCACCCCAAAAGCTTTTTTCTCCATATTGCAACCTCCTCGCATTCTGTTACATAGTGTGCTATACTTTCTTTTCCACCACAAAATTCACAAATTCATTTTTCCCTATCTCTTATCCCTCTTGGGAATATTGTTCCTATTCTCATACAAGCTAGCCCTTATCACTCTTGCCTATTGCAGTAATCTACGTATGCTTCTGGTCTCCAATTTCTTTTTATTTGCTTGTAAAATTGTACTGATTTCATATTTTCTAGACTTCCCCATATGTCTTACCTTTCTATATCTTCTATTCTGCGTGTGACATGGTTATTCGAAGTCATTACGTCATGAAGAGTTCCGCTGTTAAACTCCGCACAGTATCCCTGATGACAAGTTTTCCATTTTAAGCTCTCTACAAATCTCATAAACAGAAAATATCCCCAAAGTCAGACCTGCAATGCTCTCTTTACAGATTTCCTTTTGCAATAATTATAATTTTATTACCACAACCTTCGTGTCGTATGTAGTAAAAGCGGGCAAAAATTACTATTAAAATAATTGCTATAGTATATAAAATACTGCTATATAAAGCAATAACGCAGAAACAGAATCTTAATTGATTTTATTATTTCTTACAGCCTGGTTCATTTCTCTTGCTTCCTATATCTTGCATTCAAGCAGACTAGTTTTTGAACCGTTTCATTCTCTACTCTTTGACACTATAACTACCAACTTGACACAGATTTAACGGTAAACCTCAATCTTTGCACGTGTTAATGTTTTGATGGGTGTCTTGCAGTGTCGTTGCATATATTTGACACACTCGCAGTGTTAAATACCTTATCATTTTATTCCAAAAGCACTTTAATACTACAAAAATTTAATTTTTGACTGTAAATCACTATACTCTAGAAATAATTTGAGAATTTTATCGTTCTAAAATCTCAACCATTCATCATGGTGGGCGGTTGGACTTTTTAGAAAGTTATTTTCTAAGTAATTTAGTTATATACAATTATATTTAATAATAACTGGGCAAAAAACTATTTTTTTTAGTGTTTCCAGCACTTCATGAGGCAGTTCCTGCTAATTTTGGGTTCAGAAAAACAAATGTGACACTGAAAAATTTTTATTAGCTCTAGTTTATATGATATACACAAGGTGGAAGTATTACATTTTAACGGATTGAGAGAAAAGGAGACATTTTAATTACATACATGCTAACAAAAATAATGCATTTCATTTTTGAAACTGGTAACTACATGCTAAGAGTTGTAAGTTGCTGGAAAAATACTTCGCAGATAGTCGTGTCTGAAGAGAATCATGTGGTGGCCTATTGACTTCGTCGTCTTTTAGCTTGCCTCTTGTGATGGACAGAATCCCTATACAAAGACCAACAGTAATCCGCAAGCATTACTTCATTCCAGCGGCATTGATATCGTTGTTCCATAACAGAAATGTCCTGATGGAGTGGAGAAAATGTATCTTAAGGGACATGTTGCATCCAAGGGTACGGTATTTTTGCAGGATCACTGTCACCAAATGCTTGTAGTTGTCATCTATGGCATTTTGACAGGTGTGCCAACTCCCCCCAAAAATTCCGCCAAATCTAAAATCTTCACTGTAAAAAATGAAATGTCACTTTATATTCAAAACAAGAGCTTATTTATCATTTCTATGATGATTTTTTAATTCAGCAGATGGAAATACATGTAAATTCACTATTTTTAAGCCCAAAACATTTTCATTGTTGCCCAGTGGTATGTATACTTATTGTACTCAAAATTTTTATATCGATATTTCACAATAAATAATTCTAAAACTTCCCAACTAATATGAATGTCATTCTCAGGAAAAAGTTCGGTAGAAAAATTGATAGAGAAGGAACGTGTGTGCGGGCGTGCGCGTCAACCGCGTAACTCCAAAATTAAAAGTAAGTTAAACAACAAACGTATATAGTGCATACGTAAAGCATATATCAAACATTCGGTACGAAGGTTTCCAAACCACTAAAAGGGCCCTTGTGTTAGATTTTCTTAAAAATGACTCTAACCTTTTTGATTAAAGGACTATATGTTTAAAATAGTTTCACGCCAAAGAAATGTATATATCTTAAATTTTCCGAGAAAAACCTTTGAAATCTTCTGGATGTTTGTTCATAACTGACTTTACAGAGATTTAGCTACGTTAAAGGACACAGTGCATACTAAATGGCAGTTCTGTTTAAATATTTTTACTTGTATTCAGCTAACAATTATTTCCAAGTTATCTTGTGTTTGTTGTTCTCCAATATATATTTTTTTCTGACTTGGGAATTAGTTATTCCCACGTTAGATCGTTATTGGTGTGCTTATTAAACTTACAACAAAAGGCGCATACAGAGTAGTGTAAAGTCTTGCTTCTTAGCAATGACGCAAATCTAACAATTATAAGAGAGAAAGGGCAGGTCACAAAATCTTAATGTAATCAATCATCCGATAGACTATTTCGGTAATACTACGAATCATTAAAAAGTAAGTACACAAGAAAACTTAGGAGTAGAGGAGTATTTTTTGTCTACACATAGATTTAAAAGAAGGAAATACTCGTATTTATTATTTAAATGCTGAAAGTTAAAAGATACCCGGATATTAACATAACAGAAATTTACTTCTATTTAGAAAAGAATCCTAAATTTTTATACAGTATACTGCTTGTGACTTAGAATATTAGCTATCTGGTTCAAACTTCCTGCAGAGAATTAGATTTCTAATTCTATCACATGAAAGAGTAGAAAAGCCAGAGAAACCTTTTTTCAAACTTAGAGAACAACGGCCGATTACGGGTACAAAATTCATTGAGTTCAAGTTGAATTTGGTGAGAATTAAGTTCACATTTCCATTTATGTTCCGTTTTCAAAGTAACTAAGGTTCATTTAAAATTCAGGGTACAATTTAATATCTTTCTGTAGGTAACACTTTAAAATGATATGCCATTAGCGTTTTATATATCTAGAATACTCATCTTTCATGGATTATCTGTGTTATATCATTACTGGTAGTGAGTACAATTCTGAATTAGTTTGGTGCTCTCCTCTAGCGCCAATTAAGAGTACTTCATTAACATTCTGCAAGTAGATAAGCGTGTAAATTTCACTGGAAAAAGTTTAATCAGTATAAGCATCTTATTTCATCATGGACATTATAACATACTTCAGTAAATTACTATAGTTAGAAAACAATCCTTCCAAAATCTAACTTAAAGCCAAACTCCGCCTAGACCTTTTTAGCTAAATTAATGAACATTATGCTAATTGTAAAATATTAATATTTATGAAGTCGCAAATTATGTGATTTTGCCCAATGAGTATAGCTACATAAAAACAAAAACATCAAATAGTACCCAAAATTCACATGTCCGATAATACATTTTGCTCATTCATTACAAATGCAAATTATTGTTTCTTTTTGCGATAAACTTGATAAATCATTCTCCAGTAATTATTTTATTCCACAACTTAGAAAAACAAAATGTAGCTATTTTATGATGTTTGATTATGTTTGTTATTTTATAAAAATATAATAAAGCAGACACCTTTGTGTAAAAGATGCCGCAGGTTGATACACTTTACTTGTGAATGAAGCAATACGCGGCAGTAACAACATTTTGTAAAGTAAAATATAGGCACACAAAAACAAAAAGCTGTTTTAGAGCACATAATTATATTTTGAGTAACTAAAATTCATTGCCAAAATATTTTATAATAGCTACAGTTTTCGTGTAATACAGAAACCTAAATCAAAATTCATCAAAATTAAACAAAAACTGTGAACATTAAGTTTCCCAGCTGTCATAACGTGAAATTGGACATTTTGGAATTGTGACATTCTCTGCGACTGTTAAGTAAAATATTCTTATTTATTGTTAATAATAAGATAAGAGCTTGCTAGTTCCTAATAATACGCTGAAAACAACATCAAGTGTTTAGTTTTTAGGACGCATCCAGAAACAAATCAACTACAACATCCAGAGGAAATATAGCAGAAATCTTTAGATTAAATTATTTAAGGATTTTTTAATAAATATTGGAAACATATAATTTGCTTTTGATTACATTATATAGGGGAGGTATTATATTTACCCAAGAATTACAATTGAAAGTTCGTCATAAACATAGGTTTCGGGGTAACCTGATTACCCATAGGAAAAAAAGTTGTGGGTCCGTATGTCTACCTAGCTATGAACAGCATAATTAAAAATTAAAAATGTGAATAAATACAAAGGTAAGGTCAACATCCTCCAACATGAGGAGTTAAAAAGAAATTCCCCATCCAAACTTATCTCTATGTAGAGTATAACCCTTATTTTTTATTTTCTCAAAAATGGCTAATGGTTGGCTAATATTCTTTGTGCACCAACTATATCATAAACTTTCTGTACGTTTTCTTCAAATAGCCTATGAATTCTTTTGAACTTTTATGCATGATTGGTAAACCATAAAAGCTATTGAACAAATATATAAAAAAGATGTCAGCACTGTCTCATTTTGAGCACTGTCACTACCCAGCTGTCTTACAATAAGAAGCAACGAGTATGGCATTTCAAAGCCACCATATACTTAAACCGACGTATTTTTTAAAAACTATAGTGCTATCATTTTCAATGGAGAGTAATTTTCCGGGCTCAGGAACCGTGGTCTGATGGAGTTGGAACATCCATACGTTTCGTTCACGTCTGCGGTGATCATCATCAGTGGTGGCGTGGTCTGAGTCTTCTGGGTGAAGTCTCAGTCACAACTGATTCACTATTGATTGGTTGGCAAATATTTTGCCTGGTACATATTACCCGGCTTAGAGGCTTAAATTTACATTGATATATAAATTGCTGCGTTTCGTGTTTCCTTTGGGGTTTAATAAACACCCATTTGGCGGCATTATCTCAGCCGCCGAGAACAGTGTTAACATATTATAAGTTCTTTAACGATGGAATGTTTTTAATGTTTTTTTTAAAAATAATATGGATATGTACATATTTACACTGCGGTATTTTCGCACACGCACACTCACGCACACACACACACACACACACACACACACACACACTCACCCACTGTTCCCTATATACAGTTCGCAGATATACTGCGCGGCAGTTTGGACTAACTCACTAATCCTTGTTTCACATAAGCTTGCACCGTATCTCTTAACGGTCATGTGACCTACTAACCTCACATTGGCTGCTGTTGTAGTATAGACTGTTGTGCCGTAAAAATTAGTTCGTTATTTAACATGGTGATATATCTTTATATGTTGGAAAAAAATTGTCAAATTTATATTTTCGTAACTATTTTAATTAAATATATTACGCAACAGAGTTGATTCATCTGAAATGCATATTAATTCTTAAACGAAGTAAAGAGGATGTTCCTTTGCTCTCAAGCACATGGCACGATAGCACGTTCTTTATCGGTAGTGATGACATATTTGTTTGTATGACTTTAATCACTGACCTTGTTTTGAACTAGATTAGTCACATATTGCCATTCGAAGGTGTGTTGTACCGAGTGCGAGAGCTAAATTATTTTATTGATTATTTATTGCGCATGTACGTATTATATGTATAATGGCAGAGTCTACCACCAGTCTTTCGCTGAAGCATTGCAAAGGAAAACCTTTACAAAGCGGCGAAAAAAGAATTGTGTTGCATGTGTTTAATGCACTCACAGAGAAGAATCCGTCTTTGTCACTGAGAGAAGTCCAACAGCTGTGCTCTGAACTTACAGGTGTGTTAGATGCGTAGGAACATCGCGACATGAAATTGATACTACTGAAAAACTTACCACTCCAGGCACGATACTGATGTGTGGCGAAGACGTTATTTAAGGACAATCAGACTGTACCGGGATACAAATCGCAAAATATACTACCTTGACGAAACTTGGGTGAATGAAGAACACACGACAAGTATGGCGTGACACCACTTTTAAGACTGAAAGACAAGCATGGTGTGCTGGTTTTAAAAAATTCCAGTGGAAAAGGCCGCAGGCCTTTCATTATAAACTTGTTTTAGTTTCATTGCTCATTCAATCAGTTTCAACTTACTCAGTTTCATTATAAACTTCATTATTTTTGCATGCCTTCATATTCTTATTTGTATTGTTTTATTTCTTATTTGTAATCTTCCTGGCAATTATTATGACGTTTACTGCAGTTTTAAATGCGAAGGGAAGGCACCGCCTTTGGCCTATGGCGCGAAAGCGTTAGCCAATTAGGATGAGGGGGAAGGTAGTTGCACGCGGAGTAATACATGTCAGCGGGGCAAGGTTATATGAAACAGAGATTAGCTAGCGATGTGGTCGTATTTATACTTGGTCTGCCGCCACGCCAGCACTGATGATGTTCACCGCAGACGTGAGCGAAACGTCTGACCAGGGTTCCTGAGCCCGCAAAATTCTGTTAACTTCAAAATAGACTCCGGCCGTGAAAGCTTACGGTTATTCATATAGTGCTATCACCTCAGTCTTTTTATACCTCGTGTTTCTACAACAAAATGTATAATGAAATCTTTACATTAGTTAACCAAACCCTATGTTCTAAATGTTAGCTCTTGTATCAATTGCTTTCAGAACAGTGTGCGTGAAACCCCGCTATTTTCAACATAAAATCAAAACCGTTTCCACTAGCTTTATGATCCTATTTTTTATTCTAGTATACAGGTGTTGTTAAATATTTTAGTTCTTTAAATATTACGAAACGAAATTAAAATCTGTCCTAGGGCTTCACATCAGGGAAGATGAGTATCTTTCGATGACGAAAGACGACAAAATGGTTGGAGTAGTTTCCGAGATTACCCCATTTTTACACTTAACACATTTTCTATAAAAATATGTTGATAACAATTAGTGGAGAGAGTCGTGTGACTGGCAACAGATCAAATTCGTTTCTGTTCTACTCACAACGATCTTGAATAAAATTATAATTCTGCTCTAATGAACTGCATCTATTTTATTGCTGTATAAAGTTCATTCTATTCTATCTCGTATGTCTGAATTTATTTGTTCATCTTAATTATAGTTTCTGCTTTATGGCCAACTGCCTTAGTTAATTATAACATCCAAATAAGGAATCCTTAATTACTATTTGCTGCTACTCCATTTTCAAAAATTATACTTTTCTCTGATGCCAACAGTGGCATTTGGACTTTTTTGTTCGCGAAATGACAATCCAGTTTTGTTATATCCTTCAGTTAAACACAGTTTTATTGCTCTCGTACAGAAATAACACAGAAGTCCGGTTCGTATTTGCCAGAGCATTATGAGGTGATGGCAGTCAATGCATCCAGCTGTTGTCTGTAAACAGGATTATGTCCAATAGATAAATTGGTACTATTTATAAAAGCCAAAACCAAATTGTAGTACTTATCTGTACACAGACTGAAAGGGCAAAAGTAAAGGGCATCCTTTGATTTACTGATGTAGAGTTATTTTGAACCTGAATTGCTTTATGGCTTAAATGTCACCTACCATCAAAGCAGGCCATGTAAATCACCTGAGCAGCCTTGGCATTCTGCATTTAACGTCAAACTGTGTTAATAACGAACGAGAGGAGTTTGTTTAGTTGCGACAGTAATAGACTGCGGCAAGGGGAAAATTGAAATGTAGCAAGAAGTAGAAGGAAATGCTGATGTTGAGATATCTCAGTGGGGCGTCCAGTGCCGGGGGTTTGTCGTCCACTTGATATTTATGTTGAAACGCTTCCACTACCAGACCGTTTCCCTGTGTACACATTTTATCGCAACTGTATCCATAATTCTACAGTTTTTGTACATTGTTTTCAGCTGTTAAGAGAACTCTACAAGCTATTTACGTCTTCAAGTGTACATTTGAAACTCTTGGGTTTACCAGCGACACTCCTTAGGTAATAAGGATATTTAAAGATATCAGCAATCCAACACATAAAATATAAATATTGCAAATTATTTTCAGAGTAGTTGATTATTTGAAATATAATTCTAAGCTAATTCATGGCGTAATCGTTCTGTAGATTATAAACTGGGATCATTGGGCTTTAGATACGTTTAATTTTGTAACTGGCTCAGTTAATATGCACATAGTGTTTTATGATGCTTGCTTCTCACACTACGAGCTTGTTTACATTGATCTCGTGGGAGTTTTCCCTCTGTAGCATGCCCTACAGTGCATGTAAGCGACGTTTAATTCGATAATAGGTTAAATATATTTACATGGGAACCGAAGGGGTTTCATATTTTAAGTATCATTTGTGATAAACCACCACAAGGTGTTTCATTAAAGAAAATTACGTGGTCAGATGAAAAATTTCCAAATTTTTCAAATACACCGAGCCAAGAACAGTCTTCATTCCAAGAAATGCTAAATACGTGATATATTTTGCATATATGCTATTACAGTTGTATAAATGCGAATGGTTCTGTTTTAAAATAAGAAAAATCGAAGTACTGAAATTAGTTCAGCAATAAATTAGCCACATTTAAGTAGGGTAATGGAATTTTATGTATAAAGTAGATAGTATTTTTACAAAGCTTTCTCACTGTACACAAAATGAATTACAATAGATTCAAGATCCTTTAACCAAAAGGCCATATCAGTTTAATGAATAAAGTGTGTGTAAAGGCGCTCAAGTGAGCAGTGTCCTACAGTTACCCGGTATTCTCTTCTGAAAACAAAGAAGCTGAAGTATCTCTCTCTCTCTCTCTTTGTACTGTTACGTCCTCCAACGTTAAGTCATATCGGATGGTGATTAAAATGGGAGAAATGAAGCTCAAATGTGTCCAGGGTCCATGGAGCTTAGAGCTACCCGACATTTGTCTTTGAGGATAAGGGAAAGCTCCGTGAAAAACCTTATCCAGGTAACTCACCCTGACCGAGATTCGAACTCGGGACCTCTTGAACGTGAGGCAGGCATGCTAACATCTACGCTACCGAGGCGAGTATGAAGTGTATCTATCTGTCCTTTCTGGTCTCTCATATGTTTAAACAGGATCGCTACACATTGAGATAGATCATTCATGTTTCAGGTAGCTATCACTGGTAACACTTGCTTGGAGTACTATTGCTTTCTGAAGCAGCTTTTAACAGATGAGTCGGTCGATTAGTGGAAACTGTGACCGCTAGCCTGCATTACAGATATAACAAATATATAATTTGAGGAATATTTACAACTGCTGCAGTATTTCACGGTTGCATGTAACAGTTGCCGTTGCTATTTAGTTGCCGTAGCTATTTAGTTGCCTCTTTTCATGGTTACCATGTACACAGTTGCATTACGTCAATGGTTACCTGTCCAATAAGGAGCGGAGACTGGCAACTGAACTACCGGAGGAGGAAGTAGTTTTCCTCAGAGCATATCATTCCGCCATGCACCGCCGATACACCCGCCGACTCTTCTATTCTGAAAGAGACCACTAGATGAGAGGTGACTGAAATGATAATGGGGATGAAATGGAGGGACAGAAAATTCTGGGGATGTAATTATCCTACCCAGCATTCTCCTAGCAACCCGGGAAAACCCCGAAAAAGTCATGGGTTAGGTAGGTCGGCCACGGGAATCGAAACTGGGGCTCCCGAATGCGGGCCACAGACGAAACCGCCTGAGCCATCCCGCTCTGTAACGTATGGGTTACTCTATAATGCCTACCTTAACATCGTTGAGTGGCTTCTTATATTACCTTTCAATTATACGTCGATAGTATAAAGTTGAATGCTCCGAGTTTAAGTATACGTTAGTTCAAATTTCGAATATTTGCACTATTTCTAATGAACATGTAAAATGGTAACATGTATGACGTAAGTGTTCTCCCAAAAATAATTTGAAATTCTTATAGCTTACCTGTGAAAATATGAATCAGTTGCATAATTCAATGTCGTACCGGCATGTCATTATGGTAGTTCAGTTAATAATTGCAAAGGAATGATTCAAGGCACAGCTATGCGCAGTGTACCTTTCCAGGTTTAACCTACAAACGCCATGTGGGGAATAACAATGAGTCAAGTATCTGCTATATATGATTACGCTTTGATAATAGTATTTGTGTTACTTAATTCCTCATTGTTCAGTATAATATGTATATGTATAATATGTGTGTATATATACATACATGTGAGGGTTTAGGTGAATTTTATTTAACTTAATTTGTTTATTAGCAACAACTAATTGACCATCAAAGCTAATGATTTCATAAAAAGTTGACAGATGTGTATTTCCCTATGACTAAAGTGATAGTACATTATTATAGTCACTACTGCAGTTACTCTTAACTAAATTGTTCTAATATGTCTGTAATGAAATAAAAATCCCTAATTATTTCTGTATCTTATCTAGAAATCGCTGCAAATTTGACCGCCAATATCGTAGCACTGTATTTTAATGATATCAGGCTGTGTACTAATACACAAAAGAGCGAATTAGCTCTATTTGATTTTAAGAGACGTCTTCTCGAACCACAGCTTAATATAGGCAATATCTAGTCCAGTGTGTTAAAAAGGTGTAAATATTTTGGGTTTAATACTTGATGACAAGTTAACTTGGAACAACCACATTGAAAAACTAGAAAGTAAATTAAGCTCAGGACCTTTTGTGTTGCGATATTTAGCCAATTTTCTCTCAGTAGATACTAGTAAGTTAGTATATTTTGCATTGATATATTCACACATTTCTTATAGCACTGAGCTGTGGAGACACACTTCCGAATTAAACTTTAACAGAATTTTTCTCCTACAGAAAAGAGCTATCAGATACCTGGCAAAAATAACACGTACGAGTTCATGCAGGCCGTATTTTAAAAAGTTAAGCAAACTTACTTTTCCCTGCATATTTATTCTGGGAACAATACTTTTTGTACATAACAGGAATATGACCCCCACAAATTCCGATGTCCACACATATGAAACAAGGGGAAAGAATAACTATATAGTTAAAGGTCACAGGCTAAAACGTTTTGAACATAAGCCCCAACACTTTGGTCCAAAACTACTTAATAAGCTTCCGGAAAGCCTAAAAAATACTGTGTCAGCTGCTAAGTTTAAATCTGACTAAATTCTTGTTAAGCAGGACCTATTACAGTATAGATGAATATTTTGATGACAGATTCGATGACTTTACATGTATATATGCATGTATGTGTGTGCGAGAGAGAGAGAGAGAGAGAGAGAGAGAGAGAGAGAGCATGAATGACAAGTTTTTTGTCATTTCTAATCGTTTACTTTTAAGAGAGAGTATGTATTACAAATGGCATGGCTTAATTGTGTTCAAACACTGTATTAAGTTGCAATAAACATGAAAATATGAAAGAAATGAAAATATTATTGTAACTACCTATATTTTAAATGGGGATATACGAAGACATTCATAATATTTTATGCAGGTTTAGTTATTGAAGTTTTCTTTTTAATTAAATGTATAGGTATAAAATAGTTCAATGTAATTTGAAGATGATATTAACTCCAAGCGCTATTATGGATATACCGGAGTTATTTAGAGAACTGATCTCTTTGAAAAAAAGAATTACGGTTAAACTAATACAAATATGGCGTAAATCAGAAAATAATCGTATATTTTGTAATAAACATACCTCTACATCCTGGAAAAATTCTGTCGATATCTTAGTATCCGAGATTGGAGTTATAAATTTAGGAGACTTAGCATTCTCAGGTTAATGTCTTCGACTTCCCTTAACCAATTTGGTAAAATTTAAATCGCGCTCGCTCGCTCGTGCTGGCTGGCTGTATACAGCCAGAAGGTTTTTGCTGCGGGCCCACCCATTAAGGGTTTTACCGCAGGTAGGATTATAAATGAAAGATGTAGGATGAAGGTGATGTAGGTTTTTGATTGGAAGTTAATTTTGAGGTTACCAAGGTACCTTCGGGTCGAAAGAGAGGATGCAGTACTTAGCACCCATTTTGTTTTGTTTTAAATATTTTGTAATTTAGTTGGGGAGAAATTTAGATGCCAAACAGCTTGGAAGAATTATGAGGAGCTCAGCTTTAGCTGCTGATAGGTTCAGCTCCTGTGTTATCTAGGGTGCCCGCATGCCATACGGGGGACCCGATGCAGTCTAGATCGGCGTCTAGTGGGGTCATAATTTCCCAGTGATCTGACAAGGGCGCTTCTGTGAGATGGTAAACTTGCGTATAATTTTGAAGCCCGGCGCCTAATTTCATCCTCCACGTATGGAAGACCCGATGCTTCGTGGAGCAACCTGGTGGGGAAATAACGTCCCACAGAATAAATAGACCGCAGTCCTTTATTCTGTGCACGTTGAAGCCATGCTAAACAGCTGTCTGCTGCCATGCCCCAGAACTCGCAGGCATATAGCATCACCGGGATTACCAGCGCTCGGAAGAGGTACAACTTCATGCGGACTGGCATCGAGGTAGACCCCAGCATTGGGTACAGGGAGGCAATTGCTCCCTGTACCTTCGCCGAAAGGTCCCTGATGTGCCGGCGAAAAGTTAAACCTCTGTCCAAGTTGACTCCAAGGTACTGGACAGAGTTAGACCACTCTATCCTTCGACCTCGGTAGCTGAAGTTGGGGCAGTCTGCGGGGGTGTGGCGCTTTGTAAAAAGTATGGCGTGGCTTTTGTCCGGATTTACGGACATCCGCCAACGCCGGCACCACTGTTGTGTTAGGCGGAGATGTCTTTGAATGGGGTTGAAGGCTCTGAGAATGTGTTTGTCCTTGCAGAACAGAAACACGTCGTCAGCGTATTGTGCCATTTCGACTCGTGGTTCTGTGGGGAAATCTGCCATAAAGACGTTGAAGAGGGTGGGGGATAGCACAGAGCCTTCGGGGACTCCGCCTCTCACTGGCCTTAGTGTTGATGTTTTCCCCGCGACTGAGACTTTAAATGTGCGATGTCGCAAGAAGCTGTGTAGAATGTTGATCACTTGTGTTGGGAGCCCCAGATGGATCATTTTGTGTAGGAGTCCGGCATGCCATGTCGTAGAGAAGGCCTTCTCGACATCCAACGAAACTGCGGCCGTGAAGGCGCCTTCCTGGAAGCCCAGGGCGGCGGTCTCCACCACACGCAGCAACTGCTGAACTGTCGAGTGCCCAGGACGAAAACCAAATTGGTGGTCAGGAATGGCTTGAATGTCTACCAATATTGGGGACAAGCGAGCAAGAATTAGCCTCTCGAGAACTTTCGAAAGGGTGGAGAGGAGGCTAATGGACCTGTAGCTGGATGGGTGTACCGGATTCTTCCCAGGTTTCAATATGCAAATCACCCGGGCCTCTCTCCACTCTCGTGGAAAGTACCCAAGGGCGAGGCACATATTGAAAATCCTAGTCAGGAAGAGAATCGCATTGAAGGGAAGATGGCGGAGCATTAGGGGAGTCAGCCCGTCCGGCCCCGCCGCCTTCTTTGGTTTGAGACGTTGGAGTACGCCTTGGACTTCACTAGGTCGGATGGTAGGGAGTCTCTCCGCATCCTCAGGAGGGTGACGTAAGAAACGACGCACCTCCCGACGGACGCGTTCAGAAAAGTTATCGTCCTGGGGGTCATCTCTCGGACACATAGTACGCTCAAGATAGTCAGCGAAAGCATTGGCTTTGGCTTGGGGTTCATAGGCCAGGCCCTGGGTGCCATGAATGGGAGAGGTGTACTGACCTCTGTGTTTTCTGAGGGCTTTGGCTATCCTCCACACGTCGCCATCCTCGACGCGCAACCTGGCCATTTTGTCCTCCCACGCTTGCACCTTGTGCTCGCGCAGACGGACACTGACCTCTCGACGTAAACGTCTTAGGAGCGCTCGATTATTTGGCGTGCGGTGACGTTGGTATAATCTCCGTGCTGCCCAGGATCGCCGGATTAGAAGAAGGATGTCCAAAGGGAGGACATCAGGATGAAGAGGAGCCGGAGCATGGACTGTCAAATTAAAGGTGGTGCGCTTCACGATGGAAGTGAAGGATGAGACGGCGTTATCCAGGGTAGGGATGTTTGTGATTTTGGGATTTGGCGGGATGGAAGTGCGGAGGCAGTTCCTGACGCCTTCCCAGTCGACCTCTCGCGTTAAAATTTAAATCACCTTCCCTGTTTTATTAATATTTTGAATTCCATCAACTTAAATTCTCAAAGTATAAACTTGGAAGAAGCGTAGGGACAGTGAAGCACAAATTAGTACAAAAGTGAATCGAGAAGATATTGACACATTGCTTCACTCACACTGTTTATTCACAGAACATGTTTCAAGAGCTCTTGCTCCTATCATCAGCTGATACTCGACTAGTGCAAGTTGTAGTGGTTTCCTCTTTCTCCGTTTTGTCAATAGATGGCGTGATGTACTTGTCAAAGATGTGCGGTGGTGGAGTTTCAAAATTCATGACTCTATGACGATTTTTGTTGATGAAGATTTTTTCCCATACGGAAAAGTGTATGGGGTGATTAACATATTTTATTAGAGATGTTTCCAAGTTGATGTCATGTCTAGTATTCAAAAAAGAAAAGCCACTGCTGATTTTTCTGTTTCACCATTTTTAATGTTTCTTAGATGTTCTTTAGTTCTGATGTTAATATTTCTTTTTGTTTTTCCTATATAAATTTTAGGGCAAGTTTCACATTTGATCTCATAGATTCCTGGTTTTTCTTTGGTAGTGATTGGATTTTTGGGAGGGCCTTTTAACAAATTTCTGATATTAAACCTATTTTGAGGTGCAAGAGCTATGTTGTTTTTTGAGAAGATTTTTTGGAATTTGTTATAGGCTGATGGGTGGAAGCAGTGTGAGTGAAGCAATGTGTCAATATCTTCTCGATTCACTTTTGTACTAACTTAAATTCTACCACATTCTGCTCCAGTTGAATTTTACAGGCGAAAAATAGATTTTATATGCAAATTACTCAAATTTAATCAAGCTCTTTTGACTACCAACTTGTTTCAACAGAATTAATTTTCATAGTTTGTGATGGCATATCGCGTTTATAGGCTTTTCACTTCTGCTAACGTTATCTAGCAACATTACTTTGCATTTCACAGCAAGATCACAATTTTTTTTAAATATTGAAATTCATTATTTGACGTGAGTAATTCGTGGTTGTACAAATTGTAATTAGGATAAACATCATATTCATGGAGAATGTACAAGTTTATAAAAAAGGAGTAAAATTTAAAGCCTTTGCCACTGTGTCTACGATTTGAGCACCGAGTTTCTTAAAACATGTTTTGTGAGATCCCCTGATGTTCAACACTATTAGCATCCAAAGGGCTATTCACTTAAGACGCGGAGGAGTACCTCATAAAATAAACACTGTTCTTTTAGTTTTTGTAAGGCACTGAAAGGAAAATATACACACAATGAACGTTATGCAAGTAACGCTAAGTAATAAAACTCAAGAGTCTTAAACAGTAATATGATTTACGGGACATCTTCATATTTTATAGCATTTGTATTTTTAAATGTCGTAATGGCTGATGTGTTTCCAAGCAAAACTTGTTTCAACAATACCAAAGCATCTATTTAAAGGTTATTTTTTTCGGAAACTTTAGAAAATTTTTGGGTGAATCCGAAAGTATTGGGCATTGCAAAGTTTACTCGTGGAAATCTCAGAGGGCCAAGAAAAATCAGAAGGTCGTTGTATCTTTTATCTTTGCCAGCACATCAGCAATATACAGTATTAGGAGTGGCATATGGTTCAGAATACTGGCTGCATATGGACCGGTTGACAATCATTTGTTTTTTTACTATTCAATCCTGTATCTAGCAGGTAAAGGTGCTCCATATCAACCAGTGATTCTAACTCGAGATTTAAACGAAATGGGTTTTAGAGAGTATGGACATTTAAGCCCAGTAGTTGGCGGCCTGCCTTTAAACACATAACTGTCCATTCGATTTCTTTACCCTATTTGCGTCTATAACAGAATAGACGTTTAAGAAGAACTATCAGTAAAACAAACATTTGTAGGAATAGAATGTAGGAGCTAAGTAACAATGGGCAGCATACATTATGTAAATATAACTCAATAGATTTTTCTTTTAGTAAAGCAGCTCCCCGATTGATTCTCAAGAGTCAAATTGATTTCAGATTTCTCAGCAGGAGAAACTTCCTATGCCAAATCTTGGTCACCCTTTCCAACGTAACATATCTTTAATTTATGACAATATAAGATAATTTGTCTTGTAACAATTCATTTA
Organism: Mantis religiosa; assembly: GCA_030765055.1. Classification (NCBI taxonomy): domain Eukaryota; kingdom Metazoa; phylum Arthropoda; class Insecta; order Mantodea; family Mantidae; genus Mantis; species Mantis religiosa. Next base: position 98,597,784 of record CM060949.1, read on the forward strand.
ATTATGACCTTGTTTAAAGTAAAGTCTTCTGATGGTCACCGCTACAGGCTTCGAGGTTCAATATTGCAAGAGTTGATTAGCCTCAAAATTGACTCCCCAACCGATGAATATTTAGGTTAAAAAGTAACCACGCCCACCACGGTGCAACAAGTTTTGCATCGTGTTATTCTCTCACACGAGTGTAATATCTATCTCATAGAGCTCTACCTAAAAAAATCCCTTTCTGGTTTAAACCCGTGAACGTTGGGTAAACACCAAAAACCTTCGAACTGTACATAGTCTGCCAGCACCCAAGCGTTGACTTTATTGCCTTTAGCCAGTACAATATAATGTCTACCATTGTCAAAATTAAACACAGCGTCATGAGGCACAGCTTCATCAAATGTTAGCTTCAAGATATCTGGAAGTAATTCAGATATTGGTAATAGCAGGGTAGATATTATAAATCTAGCTATGATACGTCGGTGTAGAGGAAGTTTAAATTGCCATAGCAACAGTAAAGACTTAGCAACGTGGCAGCAAGAAAAGAGAACATCGTTTTCACGCTACTCAAAACTAATTACGTGTTGTAAAAGTAGTCTAATAAACATTTTTAGTGTCTTAAATGAATTCTTTCGTCTTAATTATTTCCTGTATTTGAAATAATGTTCACTGAAACACCTTCATGTAATTATAAAAGCATTCCAAGATGCATAGAAAAAATGAGCAAGATGGAATTTTCTTGTCTCCTGAAACAGTTGCACTTTATTTTTATGAAGTCATTGAAAACCGAAAGAAAAAGCTCTTAATATTATACATATATGCTCTTTGGAAGGTGGAACTGTTAAGCGAATACATCCTTCTAGTACTGCCCCTGGAAGAGGGATGCACTCAGAATAAAAATATAGAGAAAACTAAAGTGTTTTATAGTTTTTCACTGACTGATATTGCAACTAAGAACACCATAATACTCCCCCTGTCTCGCCATCCCTCCATCCATCACATTCTTTATTGCCTAGAGTAGAGTTCCTCGCTTCCATCCAATGGGAATCGATTTGTATGTAGCTTTAGCCAATATTTTCCACTTAAGAGTAAATCACGCGCTGGGAGAGTTGATTCCGTTCAGCTGCAAATGGACCCTTTATTTGCCATGTCAGTTTAATTATAAAATGAGGGAACAGCTGTTCTTATTACGGATTATGCCGTTAGAACAAACGGACTATCAACGACTCTGTGGTCTTAGTAACCGAACTTTTATAAGCCTAAGCGTAGAAATCTTAATATATTAATCCTAAGCTCTTCGTGCAGCTGTACAGTACATAAGTGCAGTGCGTTAGGCCATGTCTTGCATTATATGTCAAAGAAGATGAATGCCCCAAAACAGTGCAAAACAATTGCATTTTGCAAAAACTCTGTTGTCGATAAGTTAGGCGCTGTACTTACACAGCGTTCCTTATAACAAGGTGTTAACAACATACACAAGTTTTATAAGTGGTAATAATTCTCCTGGTGATGGAGGAGTCACATGTAATGTGATATTGTGTCTATTTGTACTCTACTGGAGTCTAATGCCCGATTTCACCAACAGATGTTAAAATCTACGTTAACAAATGTAACGTAACAATTGCCACAGCGCTAACACTAATGTTTAAATTTCTTGAATTTCGCCAACCTGTTTTCTGAAAATGTTAACAAACCTCTGTTAACGTCAATAAACTTGTAAATATCACAGCTATAGAAGGCTGTAGATGAGTCGTGTTATTTTCTGAACGTACTGCGTTGCGCTTTTGTTCTCATTTTCGTCTGCACAAGCTGAAAAACGGCGGATGAACAAAATCCTAAATAAAGCCGTGAGACAAATTTCTCATCGATGGAGAAAGAATTGTTAATTGAATTGGTGACGAAGTGTAAGGATATCATGGAAAATAAGAGGACGGATGCAGTGAATGTAAAAATAGAAAGATGTCATGGGGAAAATATTGAAAACGAATTTAATTCAAATGCATGTGTCACTACTACAAGCACCAAACAACTTGTCAGTATTACGTAAATTTAAAACGAGGTGCGAAAGACAAGTGACTTAAACGTTTCAAGACGGGAGGTGGACAGTGTATTTATCCACATAATTCAGTGAATTATAAAATCGCAAGGTTATTGATACTTGAAGCTAAGGCGAGATCGGCATATTCCTTTCGATGCATATTCTAACTCAGTGACTTGAACGTTTTAAGACGGGAGGTGCACAATGTATTATCCACATAATTCAGTGAATTAAAAAATCGCAATGTTATTAATACTTGAAGCAAAGGTGAGATCGCCATATTCCTTTCAATACATGTTCTAGCCTCTCTTGTATTTGTGCAGTAACCTTCATAGCAACATGTTTCGACAGTCTATACCTCCGTAGAATGTTTCTTCGGATAGTTCCTCAAAATCATTTCTCCTCATAGGCCGTACTCTATTACGAATGTCATTTAGATGGTCTTAAATAAAGCAAATTGACATCAACAGCTTAGTTCATGCTCGCCATCTTGACTATTTACAATTGTTAAGGACTTAACATCAGAAATTAGGCTTGTTAGTTTAACAAGAGATTTAACACGAGTGTTACGCTAACACTTGTTAGTGAAATGCAATATTTGTTTTAACTATTGCTAAACTCGTGTTAAGTCTTAACATCTGTTGGTGAAATCGGGTATAAGTCTATTAAAGCATATCAGGAAATCGAAAAGAAAATAATTTGATAGTTTGGTGCAACAGAAAGACTTAGAGTTTGTACGAAACCACACATGACTTTTAAAAATAACATTTAATATTTCCACCTCTGCATGCTTTCTGAAATATCTGCCTTGGATGTTGCTCAACCTATACGTTGAAATACTTTTGTAATTCTCTAAATGTGTGTTCAAAATCTTAAGTAGCAAGAAAACATTGTTTAAATATATATTTCAAGAACTATCATATTGTTTATCCGTAAGGTGTTGCTTATACATAACACGGAAACACCCATTTCTGCACTGTCATAGTTTAGGAGCACACACTGTTGGAATAAATGTGTTTACATTTCATGTCAAAACACGCAAATGACATCAGCATAGGTGCGGTCTGTATAAGAACTATTCTAGGAAATAATGTCTTCCAGTTTCTGGACCTGACGTCAGGGTTTTCAATGTAATTGTCATTAGTTAATAGAATGGCGCTGTTGCAAGACCAAGTATTCTATTAATCTTCCAATATGTGATCACAGCCAAGAAAGAGGACCTTGGTGCAGGAAAGTTAGAAAAGAAGCCAAATTTGTACGAAACATTTGATATAGCTTGGTACACCTGTATGAGAATAATTAATACTCCCTGATCACACATACTGTTTGAAATGGCACTGAATGAAGGCTGTCATTATTAAAATTAGCTGGATTGATTTGTTGCTTAGCAACAAAAACAGTGATAATGATTTATTCTCGAGGCGTGCAACCAATATGGTGTTCGCATGGCTATCAGCAACAGGTGTACGCAATGAATTTGCCATATCTAGTCTATTTATTCTTACGCGTCTATTAAGTATGTAAAGTACATTAAAAACTCTACCTAAAGTCGATTTTATAATCATATTGACATCCCAGCTAAGGCGATCATAGCAGTAATCCGGAATCAGCTCCTGACACATGACTTACTTCACATGGAAAACATATTCTGATGTCTCTGATTGAACAAAGTCAGTTATCAATCGGCTCCTATTGGATGAAAGTGCGGTAGCAACGAACTCTACGACCACCTCGGTAGCGTAGATGGTAGCGTTTCTGCCTCACGTTCAAGAGGTCCCGAGTTCGAATCTCGGTTAGGGTGAGTTACCTGTATACGGTTTTGCCCCACGTTTTTCCCTTATCCTGAAAGACGAATGTTGGGTAACTCTAAGCTCCATGGACCCGGATTCATTTCATCATTTCACCCATTTCATTCATTGTCCGATATAACTTAACTTTGGAGGACGTAAATTACAAAAGGAAAAAAAAACTAATTCTACCAATGCAGAATGCGGTTACTACCCCGTTCCTTAGGGAATATATAGGAATAATATGAATGATAGGAATCTATTTGTGTCTAACTTTAGTCAATTAGAGACATATAATTGATTGTGGAAGATATGACATAATAGGAGCTGATATATATAACTATACCTAACCTTAGTAATGTACCTAACTTACGCGCTTACTATGGCTCAACGTGCTATGAATCTGTCCGCAGAAGCCTCTAAAGGTCAGAGCAAATTCCCGGATGTAAAGTCCTTGCCCTGCGGGTTTCTTATCTTTTTTCTTTCTTTATTGTGAATGCATTTTGATAGGCTACAGTAAACAATGCGATGGCTGTAGCTCTGCGGTGGGCAAGAATATGTAGCGGTTAGATTTTCAATTAGTGCACGCCAGAAACAATGGAAAGAGCAAACCACAAATATTGACCTATAACCGTAGAAATAATTGTAATGCCATAAGATTATATGCAGGACGAGATCGTGCACTTGCCACTAACGTTTATATTGACACGTTTACCCTCCGGAATATATCAATATATTTGCCAAATAAGGGAATGTTTCCATTTTACACTGGATTAGGAATTGTAATTCCTACAAGTAATTGTAGTTCCCGTAATACTTTTTGTTGTAACTTCAGAATCTAAGAAGTAATAAATATATAAGCAATGAATATGAATGAATGTGTCAATTAGTAAATGACATGAAAAGTCATACTACAAGCTCTCTTGGCAAACTTATTGCACTTCAAGGTACATGCATAAGCAGTTAGAAAATCCGTTTAATAATTTAGTGCTTGGCGTAACAAGAAACAATGCTCCAGTAAACAGTTATAAAAGCACATTAAATATAACACTTTATACACATTTATGGCAACAATCTCGGAGAGTATTAACGCATATTATACATAATAAGTCACCAAATTTTCTAAGTGTTTAAAGGAGGAAAATGTCGAGTGTCTGAGCTTTCTAACAGACCATACTCTTATTGGTAGAAAGTAAAAAATACACCGAATTAAGATGTGAATTAAATAATTTCAATTCATATAAAATGTGTACATGTTGACAAATAAAATAATACTGTCTGGCCCCGTAGCTCAGTCGGTAGAGCACCTGCCTGCAGTGCTAGGGGTCCCGGGCTCGATTCCCGGCGGTGGGGGTGAGCATTTTTCACCGACCAAGATAATTCCCCATCTTCCCCAGAATCTGGAAGTATGAATGAGAGTGTGAATGTGTACGTGATCTAATGATTAAAAACCAAAGATAACGAGTTAACACCTTCGGTATGTTCCAAGGGAGAACGGCCGCCGATATGACCATAGCAGTTAAAGGCGGGGTAAAAATTAAATAATAATGATAATAATAATAATAATAATAATAATAATAATAATAATAATAATAATAATAATAATAATAATAATAATAATAATAATAATAATAATAATAATAATAATAATAATAATAATAATAATAATAATAATAATAATAATTACCATAAACTGTTTACGTTAACGAGATATTCCTTTTTGTGTAGCAGGATTTTTTATATCAATTTTTCTCTAAATGCGTCAGAATGAAGAGACAGAAAACTAAAAATATATCTACATGTTTATTTTTCATAAAGGTATCTTAAACTTATAGTATTTTGATGAAGACCAATACTGATTTTGAAAAAAAAGTAATAAAATGAATTCTGTAAAGAGAAGTTTAGGATGGGACTTTTTCTTGAAGTCATACGCACACAATTTCTCTCTCTCTCTCTCTCTCTCTCTCTCTCTCTCTCTCTCTCTCTCTCTCTCTCTCTCTCTCTCTCTCTCTCTCTCTCTCTCTCTCTCTCTCTCTCACACACACACACACAGACACACACAGTTGCAGAGACTTACACACAAACACCCAAAGTGATGTTCTAACAATTATTTGGGGGGGGGGGGTTCAAGGATACTTAAAATAAATTTGGTGTCAATCGCTGGATCGAATAATTGCGTGGAATGCAATATTTCTGCATCTGTTATACAAATTACAGAAAATAAAAATTGAAGTACATTAATTGTAATAGGTATATACACAATGGGAACAGGATCAGAAATTTACGATAATTTAAATGAAAATAAACGCCAATTAGTGGGTATAAAAATATTTCAAATGTTTTCCAAATACGTATTCTGCTATGAGATAGCAATGCGGATACTTATCGTCCACTTGAATCTTGGAGTTCCAAACAGGTCTTGAACCACTTCATAAGCTTACAGGTAAGTTGTATGTATGTCTTAAGACTAGAAGAATGCACATGACTGTATGATACCTCGTGCGCTCAATACCTGTACAATATTCTGCTTCATATGCAAATAAAAGCGATGTATTGTAAAAGCCAATAGTTTAAAATAGATGGACAAATGAAATGAGAGATGTCTGTTTTTTACTTCACTATATCTCTTGGTGTATTAGCAGTGAAGTGGTGATGAAGGATCCATTTGGTACACGCTATTGAAATTTCTCCGTTCTATCCAGCAATCCAATTAGGGAAAAGAGAAGTGTTGATACCTGTACAATATTCGTGTAATGGAAAGGTCCTGAGGAATATTAGCAACAATTGTGAAAGTTGAAGACCAAATGCGGAAAAAGCAGCGATCGGCAGCTGCCTGAAGAAAAACAGTGATGCAACATCCTGGCGACTTCGTGTAGATCGATCGCAACCGTTTACCCAACGTCAATGAACTTAGACCATATGGTATTATTTTTGCTCATCGAAGAGTGGCTCCGGAGCACGCGCAGGTCGGTACGGATGTGCTGTAATGGGTTTGCAAGGAACATATAAAAAGAGATTAGGGAAGTGCAGTAGCAAGACCCTGTGGCCAGCCTGTTTTGTTGCTCTGTGGTGATGTTACAAAGACCACACGCGGTGGAATGTTAATAATTCTCATACCAGGTCCCGTGCGTGTTCTCTATCCAGGTTCTTAGTTCAATACATTACCTAAAGATATTGTGCCTGCATGGAAGATTGCTTTTCTCGAGAACGTAGCGGAGAAAAAATAGCTGATTGGCTGTTGAGAAGAACCATTTGGACAGTACAACATTTTAGGAATAAGCTGGAGAAATACAGGTCATTGAAAAACGTTGCAGTAATTTCAAAAATTCTTAACTCAGGAAGTATTTAACATATTAAAATCAGAGGGCCTTGAATGCGCACAAGGCAGATTTCTACCTGTTTTGAACTGCCCGATTGTGTGCGGCGGTCATTCCTGCATTTTCCTTCCCAATTATAAGACACTTAGGACTCTATGAACGCTGCTCTGTTTGTTATTCACAGGTTAAAAGACAATTGTATAATATTTATGCGGTATTGTCAATTAGCTAAAGCAAGCACCTATATTATGTGCCTTTCTTGTAATAACAAACACACTGCAGAAAATGCAGTCGTGAGGCAAGTCTTGTTTGTATTTTTAAATTAATCCCTCTGTTTACTGCCTACGCCTTTCGCAAGCAGGTTTAGATTTGTAAGCAGTTGTATCCTTCATTTGTATGTTGTGATTGTCTGCGATTGATATCATTAACAAAATGGTATATATGTGTATGTGCACTGTTAAAGATAAGTTCGAAACCCCGATGGAATGCCTCACAAGCATCCGTGATAGTGTCAAAAACCCAAATTTCTGGAGCTGTTGTTAAATAATCTGAACATTTTTTAATGTTATTATCGTTGAGCTCTATGTTCATTAAATCTTTTAGGAAGGTATCTCCTAATTCCTCGGAGTACAAAAGCAAAGGTAACCGAATACCCAGTGTAACCATTTACCAACATCAGTTCTGTTTTGTTTATAATAGCAAATAGTTGTGAAGTTTGATTTTTTTTCTCCACAAACCCTGTGTGTAAGTGTAAGTAACACTTCTCTTACTTACATGAGAAAGACTTGCAAGCATTTGATATATTTGTCATATACCTGCTCGCATTTCTTTGGCCTGTTTGCCCTTGAAAAGCTTGCGCGAAGTAGGCCCGTTTACAATTAAGTATCTCGCGCGCAGTTAGAAAAAAAAAATTGACCCTTTCTCGCGCAGTCGGTACCTACCCATTAAAAAGAGTATCTTTTTCTTCAATTCATAAACTCAAAAAATTTGTTTTCCTACCTTAGAATGTGTATGTGCGACCTTTGGTCTCTCTACAAATATCAAAGCCCGCCTCGGTAGCGTAGATGGTAGTGTGTCTACCTCATGTTCAAGAGGTCCCGAGTTCGAATCTCGGTCAGGGTGAGTTAACCTGGATAAGGGTTTTCCCGGGGTTTTCCCTTATCCATAAGACGAATGTCGGGTAACTCTATGCTCCACGGACCCTGGACTCATTCGAGCATCATTTCACCCATTTCATTCACCGTCCGATATGACTTACCGTTGGAGGACGTAAAGTAAAAAGAAAAAGTATCAAGCCAACAGCACTGGATTATCCCAGGCATGATTGCTGCAACAGAGTCACTGATCCTGTGCCTTAAATGTTGCAGATCTCTTGTCGGATTACAGTACAAAATGTTTTTGACGTATCCCCATTAAAAGTTCTAGGGTTGTCAAGTCAGGGCTTCTAGGAGGCCATTGAATAGGACCGGCCCTACCAATCCACCGATGAGCGATGTAAGCATGAAGATGTAGATGCTTGTGTACACATTTTAATTTTAACTTAGGTTTTCCAAGTTGCACTATTCGCTTCGCAATTGATTTTTTTGGACTTTGAACACAAATCTGCCGCACACGTTCCATTGTTTCGTCACTGGCTCTAGGGCGTCCCGTGGACTTCTGCACGTCAACTCTGTCAATTTCCTGAAAATGTTCATACCACCGTCTAATGCTATTAGCACGAGGGGGTCACCACCTTAAACCCTTCGGAAAGTGCGCTGAACAGTTATAATAACATATTTAAATTCCACCAATCACAAGACACACTGTGCTTTCTGCTGAAGTGTCGCCATTGCAGTCGCACTCTTTACTAAAAGTGTGAAGTGACCGCGCTGTTCTGCATATCGGATGAAGATCATGGGCGGAGCATAGTCAGGCCTAAAAACTGGATAAGTTCCCGATTAGTTTGCAGGTCAAATTATTAATTTGTCTCAATTACAACGGGAGATATGATTTTGTGAATTTTATGCAAAATTTTTCGATGACCCTGTACAGAGAAAATAAGTTTATTCACATAGATTTTAATAGCCGGAACTAAGGACACAAAATCAAGATTATATCTTAGATTTCATTCACTTTATTTACCCACACCCATTTATTTTTGTCCCTTGCTACTAATTTTTCTTGTATGATCTTATTCTATAAACTTTAAGTAATCCAAATAAATGTTTCCATAAATAATTTAACTGTAAATTTTGTAGTAGATCAGGAGAAGCATAGTAGGCTGAAGCAGCAAGAAGCTTTCATAAATGGGTCGCTATCTACATGTTAACTGACATTTCATACTTTTTGCATGATATCAACAATCAAAATAATGGTGACAGTAGTAATAGCAATAGTGGTAATTTACAAAATGTATAATGGAATATGTGAAATTTAGATCAAAAGTAATAATAGCTTAGATATGGTCATGAAACTAATTAACACAAATTGCACGCTTGATGAGATCTACAATTTTGGTGCGAACTCTTTTTGGTTCCTTTTTTCTTTCTCCTTGTCTCTTGTGATTTGTCAGGCACTCAAAACTATAGCAACATTAATGAAGAGGGCTTCATGGGGTAACACTTAAGTATATACAGATAGAGTTAACATGAAAATTCAATGCCAGGGCCGGGATTTGAACCACGGATCTCCTGGTTTCCGTCCAGTCGCTCTTACCCATTGAGCTACCATGAACAACGTGCCATCCTGACATTAAATTCTCCAGTTGACTCTCTCTCTCTCTCTCTCTCTCTCTCTCTCTCTCTCTCTCTCTATATATATATATATATATATATATATATATATATTAATTTCCCGGTAAAACACTAGGGGCTCTCGTGTCCAAGATACACCATTTGTGGCGACTTACTATTGTAGGTACTTAAATCCCAGGCTTCAGAATTTAACTCTTATTACTTAAGTTAATTGATGGAAACTGACCATTTCTTCACACTAGCCATATATAGGCTAGCGTATTTGATAGAGTCTGCATGAAAATTTCAATGCCGTGGCCGGGATTAGAACTACAGATCTCCCGGTTTCCGTCCAGTCGCTTTTGCTCATTGAGCTACCATTGCCAACATGCCATCCTGATATTAAATTCTCTAGTTGATTATATATTTCCCGGTAAACCACTAGGAGCTTTCCTGTCCGAGATACACCATTTATGACTACTTACTATCGTTAGTGCTTAAATCCCAGGCTTCATCATTAAACATTTATTATTTAAGCTAATTGATGGAAATTGATCATTTCTTCACACTAGCCGTATATAGGTTAAGGGTTTTGATAGAGTCAACAAAAGACCTTAAAACCTATAAAAAACCTTAACCTATGTATGGCTAGTGTGAAGAAATGATCAATTTCCATCAATTAACTTAAACTTAACTTGTATAGACGCTTAAATATGCATTTTAATGTGTATTATTAGACACACTTCAGAAATATCATGTTACACGTAAATAGTATGTAGTTGTAGGTCGCTTCTCAAAAATCTTCCTGTCACATTATATCTGCAGAGTTCTCTTCATTCTGAATTAATTTGAACAACATTTATAACTAGTAAATGATAAACCCTAACAGATTAAGGACTTACCATGTGGTCACTACTCCATTTAAGTGGAATAACAGGCTGAACTTTTCAGGTGAATATATGGTTTAAATGTTCTCGGACTGGAGTTCAAGTGAATTGTTTGTGGAACACAGATATTCAAGAGCATGCATTCTCCTATCTTTAGGGCGTTTAATGATCAATCCTCAGTAACGTTCACTGTGTTTGTTGAAAACCAAAGACATCTAGAGTACATTTGTATAACGTGGAATTGAGTATTTTCAGAATGTTCTTTACGTAACGATATTTGACACTAAACTCTTTAGGGATTCATTACGCCGATATAGATGAAAGGCTATCTTAATAATTTTGAGGTATCGTACTAGAGTTTTTTCGTTCTTACCAGTCCACTCAAGGCAATTTATCCCCGTTTTGCAACCTTCTCTCCGCTCCACTCGCTCCCCCTCTTGAAGTAATACTAATCTACAGAATCCGCAAGTACCCGTCTTCCTTATGAATGACTGGCACATAGCTACAACAAAGAGCAAAGCTACAAAGCTTTGTAGCACAAAATAATTTTTTTTTCTGAATAAGAATGATAATAATTCTAAATAGCAAATGGAATAAATTTATTGTGTTCCGAATGAACATGATAATGTTTAATAAGCAAAATTACTACATATACAGTATTAAACCATGGATTAAAGCATTTACAAAGACTACTTCTTAGAAGCTTTACGAGCAGTTTTATCATGCCACTGTTTGATCAATGTTGTACCTGTTACTATTGATTTCTTGCTTTGTTTTGCAAAACGTATAGGGGTTTATGTAGTTTTTGTTGTTGTTATTGTAATTTACGTCCTCCAACGTTAAGTCATATCGGACGATGAATGGAATGGGTGAAATGATGCTCACATGAATCCGGGGTCCGTAGAGCTTAGAGTTACCCGACATTCGTCTTTCAAGATAAGGGAAACCCCGGAAAAAGCCTTATCGAGGTAACTCACACTGACCAAGATTCGAACTCGGGACCTCTTGAACGTGAGGCAGACACGCTACCATCTACGCTACCAAGGCGGGCGGGGTTTATGTAGTAATATTAACTAGTTAGTCTTGTAATTCTAATTATGCTTTATCACGACATCATGTCATCATTGGATTTTGGTTAAAGTTAAAATTAATATACCTAGAAATATCAATTCTTCATGCAATACAACCTAAATACCTAAGGTTAAGTCCAAACTTGGCCTATTGTACCTATGCTCCAAAGTGGGGCACCCCCTGGAGGAAGGTAGAGGGGAGAGGAGACAGAGGGCGACCGTCTCAAGGAGCGCTTACAGTGCAGGAGACGGTTCCTACATTTTAGCAGCTGGTAACTCCCCGGCAGACCAGTACAACCGGCATCCCACCCTATTGCAGTTCGGAAATGGCCACACCTGACCGGGTTCGGAGACCGAACGCAGTCCTTACTGGAGGAGGAAGGTTTACCAAGAGTATATCATTCAACGTCGAGACATCCACCGACACTTCTGTCCTGAAAGAGACCACCAGATAAGATATGATTCAAAATGATAATAGAGATGAAATGGAGATACAGGAGATTCGGGGGATGTAATTAACCTACCAAACATTGGCCTAGCGACCCAAGGAAACCTCCGGAAAAACCCGTGGGTCAGGTTTATCGACCACGGGATTCGACCACGGGATTCGAACCCGGAATTCCAAATGCGGGCCACAGACCACCTGAACCAACAACTCAATCTCATTGTTTATTGCAACACGTTTTCTTTTCGGCCAACATCTCAAACACAAATACGAGGGCTGTTCAATAAATAATGATCACAATTTTTTTGGCAGCGTACCTTTACTTTCCCTCATAATTTTGATGGTCCTTCTCAAAATAGTCTCCCCTGAATACGATGCACTTGTCCCAGCGTTTCTGCCAATGTTCAAAGACATGCTGGTAACCATTTTTGAGAGATCCTTCAAAATTGTCTCCGCAGCCTTCACCACTGCTTATGATGATGGATAATGCCTCCCACGAAGGGGTTTCTTCAAATTAGGGAATAGAAAAAAGTCACATGGGGCTAAATCCGGAATATAGGGAGGGTGAGGGATGCACTTCACGTTGATTTTTTAAAGATATTCAGCAACAACATTGGCAATATGCGGCCGCGCATTATTCTGGTGCAGCATGCAGCCTGCTTCACGGAAATTTGATCTTTTGCGCCTGACATGGACTTGCAATGTTTTCAGGACATCCCTGTAGTATTGTCCAGTTACTGATGTGTTTGGAGGTACAACATGCGGCAAACCATTCCATTAATTTCAAAGAATGAGATAATCGTAACTTTCCAGCAGAAGCAACCACTTTGACTTTTTTGGGGATTGGTGATTAAGGAGACTTTCACACTAGTCAAGTTCCATCAGCAGTGATTATGTTTGAGAGAAAATCCGGATCTTCCTCTAACATCAACTTTAACTGCATGCAGACATGCATGCGAATGCCCTTTTGTTCGGGAATCAACAGTCTTGGAACCCATCGCGCACAAGCACGTCTTATGTGTAATGTTTCTGTCACCAACGTGTGGGTAGCACCCAATGAAATGTTCAGTATTTCAGAAAGTGAATTTAAGGTAATTCATCAATCCTCTTTCACAATGGCAGCAGCAGTGTTGATGTTTTCTAACGTAAGAGCAGTAATTTGGACACCGGGCCCACCTTCCTTTGAAATTTATTGTCTCCCCTCTTTAAACATTTTAAGCCACCTTCGAGTTGTGCTGTAGGGAAGAACAGACTCTCCATAGACCTCCTGTAACATTGTATAGGCGTCAACTAAAGGTCTATTGAGACGAAAGCTGAATTTCAAATCGGCATATTGTTCTTCGCGTTTTACCTCCATTGCAGCGGTAGGCGATACTGAACATGTCTGAACTTGCCTGGTTCTCACAGGCGGGAACCAGGAGTACCAACACTGAAACTAATACGGCGTATTTGTATCACATTGAAATAAACAGAACATAATAAGATTGCATTTTAGTCCGTAAAATTATGACCGTATAACAATTATGATCATTCTTTATTGAACAGCCCTCATATATCACACTGACTATACCAACCATAAAATTGAACTGGTCCATACCAAAAGTTATGTAAGCAAAAGTTCTTAACTTGAAGAACCTTCACTTAAAAAGTTAAGAGAAAATGGAACAGAAAAAGGAAAAACAAGAATCAGAAGCTACCTTATTCCTTTCAATTTGTGTGCTTTGTTGTGCATGGCTATTATTTTTACTTTTTTCATAATATTTGTGTCAAATTGGTTCTGTGTGAACTACAGTTTGCGAGTTGCTCTGTGGCAGAGCATAGGCACAGGAAATTGAAGATTCTTGGTTCAAATTTTGCAAGTTTGATTCAACTCGACAACCTTCACCTACATGTAATCATGTGAAAGAGCATTAATCAGCAGTTTCCACCATACCATTCTGAAGAAAACTAGATTTCTTTATTTAATTCTCCTATGACCCGTCATTCAAGTCACTTGTTCCTCAGCGATTCTGAATTTATCGTCAACAGTATCATAATCGATCATTTACATTTATTATTTTGTAAAATGTTGATTGCCATTTGCTGGTTACATTTATTGCTTTAATTGTAATAATAATTTAAGCTTTTTGTATCTAATTACGTTTCGTAATTACAAAGGCGTCACGGTTTCGGATAAAGAAGAACAACATTGTAGAAGTCGTATTGAATTAAATATTAATATGCCTCTAAAATATAATTTTGTTTGGTTCAATAATGTTTTATACATTAACTACAATATTCACTTGCTGCTAAGAAGTTTGTGTTAATTTCCATAACTTATTACTATTATCAGATTCGGATAAGCGAGGTATTCATTCAGTAAAGAAATTCAGAAGTATTTGTAGATTGTGGGACGGTATTTATTGTAGATTATTAAATAATAACTTTGTTCAGGTGCTGGTATGTTACACAATATTATATTTAACTTTCAGTGGTAATATATACTAAATTATGTAACACATTATCATAAATATATGATTCTGTGTATAAGAGAAGTTGCTGATTCATTATTTTTAAATACAAAGCACACATATAGACCAAGTCCTATTTTATCAGAATTAATTAAATACTACGTTTCCTCTTGAGCGATGTACCTTCCACCCAAATTAGTGTCAGTGATATCTCCCTTCCCCGTGCTTAAGTTTAACTTAAACTTCCCCTGGTTTCCTCATATTATATGTCAGTATTTGGAGAACAAAGATCCAAATGTGTATCCAGAAATGAACTTATAAAGTTACTAAATATCTCAAAGCTTGGACATTTTTAACATTTACAGGGAATGACTATGCTACGTTTGAATTAGCCGCGCCGTAGCTCAGTGGTTAGACCGCTTGGCTCTCACCAAGGCGGCCCGGGTTCGATCCCAGGCGACCGCAAAGTGAGATTTGTGGTGTACAACACGGCGCTGGGGCGGGTTTTCTCCGGGACCTCCGGTTTCCCCCGCCATCTCATTCCACCGGTGCTCCATCTTCATCTCAAGTATCATCAGTGTCACCGCCTGCGGTGCTGTATGTAGTAGTAAAAGCGGGCGTTAAACACTACACATTTAATTTACGTTTGAATCCATCATAGTAGCAATTTCTTTTGACATTTTAATAATTTGTCGGAAAATAACATAAGGCTTCTTTTGTCAATCTATAGCTTTCTTTTCTGTAGCATATAAAACTTATTCGCCAGTCACATAACGGAGTACATTTTATTTCGACGTCTAGACGTCTAATTTGTAATTTTAGAAAAAACATTTCTAAAGAAGTTGACATTATGTTCATTAGGTTTCACTAGCATAAAGATGTGTGAAATTACGAAATTCATTTGAAATATTATGAAATTCATTTCACAATAGATTTAGCACTAAAACCATGAGCAATTGTGAAGAAGGTCGATAAGATGACCTCGACAAGTCACCTCACAGAGGAAACTGCAATGCCCTCTGGACCAGAAGCACCGGTTACCATACATAAATAGTAAAGAAATATGAGTTTCTTTTGTTCAAGTGGATTTCTTGTGTATTAGATGGAGGTATGTGGTAGTCTAAGTGACAGAGACACACACAAAGGATGATTACTGTTTTCCGGCCTTTGTCTTCAAAAGAGGAAAGTGAGGCAGTTGTAATGGTAAACAGTACATTGCTTTAACCGTTTACTGAATTGTAAACGTACGAAACACTTGCAGTTGTTGCTTTCAAGCAATACTTTATGGAAAAGGTATTGATGCATTAATTATTAGAGGATTGTTCAAGTTACAGTAGATATGTTATGCAGTCTTTATTTGCCGGTTAAATGTTTCAGCAATGAAATATGCTCTAAACTATCCAATTTTTACTTAGTTACTCGTAGGGAATTTAGGATAAATCTTTGACTGATGTTGATTTTTTGTTTCTTAAAGACACTATCGCAACATTTTTTCACAAAATTGTATTTCAAATAAAAGTATATGTAATAATGTATTTGCGCTTCATTATAATCATAAATTTGAGTAGAAAATGTGACACAAAGTAATGTAAATAAAGAAGAACATTTTTACCATCGTAAAAGTTACGTTAGAAACTTTGTTTATAATATTAAACAATAAGATATTGGCAAGGCAAAAATGCTTAAATACTAGTAAATACGTATATCTGTAAAAGTATTGATAATATGCAAATTTGGCCACAGAAATGGTTCTTGTTTAAACAAAGAATGCGACAGTCGTTTTAATAGTTGGTCTAACTCAGACTTCATTCTGTGCTAATGACCCGTAATATAACTACAAATCTAAAACATAACATCATACTTCTATACTAATCTGAATAAACTTAAAAAGCCTCTCATTTTGAAGGTTCAAAGTAGCAAACTGGCCTTATTTATTCAGCGTACTGAAATAAATAACCCATGTAAGTTCAAAAGCATTTTATTTATTTACCCTCTTCCTCTCTTCTTTTGGACTTATGGTAGTAATTTTATCAATAAATATTGCGAAATCCTTAAATAATACATTTGTAATTAATATGACCCTCTCTCTTCCACAGGCTTAAGAAAGTGATTTAGACAAAATTAATGAAAGCTATTCTACAATACCGTTCGCAATATATTAGTTTTAGTGGTTGTAAGATAAAGTTAATATCGGATTCAACCTCTCTGTTTCAGTTGACAACGCTTTGAAGTAGAATAAAATAAAGTACAGATAAGTAGTTTTAGCAATGCGTGAGATTTGCTCCCTTGAGCTACATGGTACAAGAATAAATTTAGCATAAAATATCATTTTAAACCGGAATATTACACAAATCTGCACTCTTGTATTTTATTCTGTTTTATTTTAACGCGCTCTTACCTGCTATATACGCATTAGACTATTAAAAATCTAATTTTGGAGATTTTGTGTTATAATCAAATACCTAAGAATTTATATTAACATTCACTTTCTCCAAGTCGTTACACTAAAATGTAGAGGTCGTTCTTTTGTTTATTATGAACTCACAGAAATACTCTGTAATGTATTAGCATAATGCAATGACTTGCATATTTAAACTGTTGCATTATCGCATAGAAATAAATTCACATTTCTCCTTATAGATCAGATGAAGCGCACGCAACAACATTAGTGTCACAAGTCATAAAGCAAAGCATCGTGAACGGTGGTTCGCGTTTCAGATCTCGCCAGGACGTCCTCCCTAACTGACGTTCTTTCCAGGTCTTGTGGTCATAGCAACTAACAAATGCCGGGGAAGTATCCTCCTCTTCGGGCTTTTCGCAGGATACTATTCCTTCCCAGCTATCATTGCATTTTATGTGTCATGTCCACCACCTTGTAGTGCCATATGTAGTAAAAACGGGCGCTAAACTTTATCCCAAAAATGGAGCCGGGCTCTGTGCAGCTGCTGTCATCTCTTTCTCTCTTACAAAGAGGCACTATTGGGTATTAAAGGGCTGTACTACCAGCATTATACCATTGTTTCAACAAACATAACTGACGCGCGTGGAGTTACTTATGAGAGATTTATTTTTTCTATTTTAGTTAACATCCTTCAACATGAGTTATGTTGGACGATAAATGAATTTAGTGAATTGACGCTCAAATAAGCCCATAGTCTATAGAGCCGATAGTGGTCAACAATCCTTCACAGAATAAAAATTAGTATTTCTAAATTGGCCCTTTCCATGGAGAAAGAATAACATCAGCCGTTTTTATTAATACCACACACATTTTAATGCTCTCTTTATTTAGTGGAATTTATTGTAACTGTCACTTTGTTCTGTTATATTTGCTTAACATTCAGCTATACCAAAAACTGGTTACTTAATCCATTAGTTAAAATGTTAGCGCTACGGAAGTGAGAGAGCTCTGTTAGAAAATAAGAAGTAATTGATTGATAAGGCAACTTTGTCACATATTAGCCCAAATGTTATCTACTTTTGGGTTTACTGTTAAAAAGTAACAAATAAAGTTATAAGAAGTTGTTCATTTCTAATGGCCAAGGCAGCTTCATGGTACTCGTGATATAGGTATGGTTCGCTAGATTGTGTTTTGTATTTGATATCGCAATTGTACTGAAAATTCACGTTTTGAGATTTCCTGAATCTAAAAATAAGCAACTTAAAAATAAGAAAGATGAATATTTCTCTTGGTATTTAGATGCAACAGCTTTCAAGGATCCAAGTCAAGGATTTTTTTTCGGAGTACAGGTTTTAATTAGTGCTCATTGTACAAAATCATTTGTCTGCACAATTCACCGTCTCCTCTTTTTTATTTTGTTCACCAGTTGATCTCGTTATTATTTCTATATGAACGTATATAATTACTATAGCAAATTATTTTATATGAATGCTATTCAAGGATAAGGACAAATATGGAACAAAATGAAACGGTTTTCAAAATAAACCTACTTCAAGAACCTAGTATCATGAAAAATAGAAAGATTCCAGGACCAGATGGAATAAACGCAGAATTAATATAATACGGAGGAGTAAAAATAAATGTAAGACCACTCAATTTTATCAACAAATACTAGAAAACGAATAGAATTCCTAAAAGCTGGTACGATGCACATGTTATTAATATATTTGAAAATTGTAAAAGATATGTGATATTACAAAGGTATACGTCTACTGAATACAGGCCATAAAAGCCTGTAAAAGATCATAAAAAAACGTCTAAGTGTTATTACAGAACCGTTATTATTAGAAAAGCAAATGGGATTTAGAAAATAAAGATATTGCATAGATAATATATTTTATATTAACCAAATTATTTAAAAGAGAAGAGAATATAATTTAGAAACACATATAGCCTTCGTAGATTTAGAAAAGGCTTTTGATAAGGTGAGCAGGACTAGGCTCTGCCAAATATTAGACAAAAAAGGATATCCAAAACAATTGATAGGAACATAAATCAAGAAACAGAAATAAAAACAGTTTTAGGAAATGGACGAATATCAAAAGATGTGATAATTAATAATGAAGGATGTAGTTTATTTCCGCTATTGTTTAATATTTATATGGACGATATTCTCATAAAATTAAAGGATGAAATACTATTAGGAATAAAAGTGAATAATACGTTAAATATGCTGCTCTTTGCGGATGATATGACGTTAATACCTAGTCTTACCATAAATACTGTCACAAAATTCTAATTCAACTGACACAAAATGCTTGGAGATATTTTAATATCCTTATACCACTAGTTACATAGATTTATAGAGAATTGAAATCACATATAATTATTCAAAATGTCCACCATTAGCACGCACACAGTCCTTAAGTCTTTGTGGCCACTCATCAGTTGCATTACGCACCACATCAAGAGGGAACTCGGCAACTGCCTTCAGAAGAGAGCACTTCAAACTTTCAATATTGGGATGTCTCTTCTTGCAAGCCATCTCCTGAAACTTGGACCACAATTTGTAGTCCAAAGGGTTTAAGTCCGGACTAGCAGATGGCCAGTCTGAAGTAGAAATGAAGTCTGGAACATTTGACCTCAGCCACTCCTGGGTTGAACCAGCCTTGTGTGATGGGGCAGAATCCTGCTGGAGGGTCCATCTCTGTCCACGGAAGAGTGTGTTGTTGAGGTTCTTAACTATTGGTTGAAGCACTATGTTCTGATACACTTGTGCAGTTGTTTTCTCATTTTTTCACAAAAAATGGAGCTCCGTTGTGCCCTCGTAGCTCACACCCCACCACACCATGACTGATGCAGGATGATGATCCCTCTGGATTCTTGGAGCCTTTTCACCAGCTTCTCTAGATGACGTAGCATATACCCTGTCATTTTGGGCATTGAAAGTCTCCTCAACATTGAAAATTTTTTCATCAGTGAAAAGAATTCGTCGGTGCCCATTTGCAGCGTAACGCTTTAGCAAGCGCTTTGATTTTAGGAGTCTCTGGCGCTTCAGTTCATTTGTAAGAAGGTGTCCCTTGCGTCGTTTGTAAGCCTGGAGTCCCAAGTCACTCCTCAATGTGCGAGACATAGACATTTTTGAAATGTTTAGCTCTTGAGCCATTACCGATTGCCTTCTTACAGGATTTCTCTGCACCCGAGCCCTCACTGCTTTCACTAATTTTGGAGTCCGAACTGTGCGTGGTCTTCCTTCCCGCGGGCGATCTTTCACATCTCCAGTCTCATCAAAACGCTGGATAGTGCGATAGACAAACCGCTTTGTGATTTTCAGTTTCTGGAGAGTTTTGAAAATCTCACTTTTTGATTTACCTACCCTATATAGCGCTATCACAGCCACACGATTTTCATAGTCACCCCATTCCATCTGGAAGATTTTACAATACAACTTTACACTTCCAGAGCTGCTCCATCAATGACTCAGGCTACCTGCTACCGCTCTGGAATGCGCCTGCTCCTCCGGCTGGAGGTACAGCCACCCTCAAAAGTTTGTGGCATTATTTATGGTAAGACTAAGTACAAGACAGAGAGGATAAGCTGCAAATAAGTATGTACATGCAACAAAAATGGATCCAAGATTAAGGTTTAAGTATATCCGTAGAAAAATCAAAGGTTATGGCATTTATAGGAAAACAAAAAAGAAGATCTGAGATAGTGTTAAATAATAAAGTGTTAGAACAAGTGGGAACATTTAATTAATTGCCCTGTAATGTAACCTATAAAACGAACAATGCAGAAATATGTAGTAAATTAAGCAAGTTTCAATATATTTGTGGAGTAATAATTCGTACCTTGAAAAGAAAAACCCGAAAGGATAAAAACCTAAAATTTTATAAGACAATGGCTGTTCCAGTTTTACTATATGGTTCGGAGACATCGACACTTAAAAAAAACGATTGGAGCCAAATACAGCAGAAATGAAATATCTCCGAGCAGTAAAAGGATGCACCAGACAAGATCGTATTAGAAACGAAGACATAAGTAAAGGATTTAGATATATTCTCATTGCATGAAAAAATAAAAACAAATAGAGAAAAATAGAAAAGCCATTTTCAAAGAATGGATAACTCTCGCATTCCATTACAGTTCTACAAATACAAAGCTTTGAGTTATATAACAACAGTAAGGCCACTAAAACGATGGGAAGAAGAATGAGGCCGGAACAGGGGAACTCTCCTAAACCAGGAAGAGTTGACGACGACGACAACGACGACGACGATGAATACTATTTAAGGGGTATCAGCAAATTGTAATAGGCAGTAGGCTTGGTAAAGACAAGGTTAATTAACAAAATCGATAAAGTAAAGGAAGTAAAAATGAATGAAAGAATGAGCAAATGAACATATCAGTACTGAATGAGATGCTGGACACCTGGGGATTTGCTAGCTTCAAATATTTCACATTTCAAGTCAAGACGTCGCTTATAACGGCCACATTGTTCTCGATAACTTTTTATAATGTTTACAAGTAAAAAGTACAAATTATAACTTATGATTTTATTTTTCTATCATAGTTATATCCATGCAGAGGTAAGACAAGCTGGACACTACGCCACGGAGGTGGTCTTTTCTTACGTTTAATAGCATCCCTTTTATGGTGAACTCAAGCTTTAGTTAATGATATATGTTGGCTTGCAAAGCATCTTCAGTTTTTGTATAGCTCCTGTTGATTTCTGCGAGTTTACTCTGTGCAAGCTTGTCTTGTCTCGCTATATGTTCATCTTCCAGCTTGTTTTTTACATGACCGTAGACGGTATGCTGAGGTTAAGTCGAGCGGAAAGAGAGCATAAGATATTTGTAGGAATGTACATTACAAGATTCTCCATGATAGAGGCTGGTGTAATAACTGCGCTCTATACTGAATTATAATGCCAGGTTCGAGGTCAGAAAATGCTTTCTGGTCTGAAGAATCACGCGGAGTAATATTTCAAGCCACAGACCTCGACTCTTCAACGTATTAGAGACACATAATGCACAAAGAACCGAGAATATATGCAAATAAATGGAGTATGGATGTGAAATACGGGAGCACAGTAGTACACCTATGTACATATATGATTTACCTACCACAGTTCTATGCATAAACTTGGAGAGAAGCGTTTTTGCCAGCAGCAGATGTGGTGCAGTGCCTTGCAAATTGACAAGCACTTTGCATTGTTGTAAATTCTCATTTACATGGTAACTTCATTCAATGTACCGTAAGAAACCAAACAAAAAGTCATAAGTTAAGGGCAATGAACGCTTTACAGGATTGCCCGCTTGGGAAGAAGTAAAATAAAAATGTTACATCAGGATTAGTTCTATTTATTTTTGTATAAGCTACAAATGCATTTCATATGGGTGGGAGTATTGCATGTAATTGATACGGAATATGAATAATAAGAAATTACATTCCGGTAACTAAAAAAAAAGAAAGAAAGAAAAGAAAATATTAACGCTTCACCATTTATTTTACAGCACTTATTTATTAAGTAATTCTAAAGAAAATTCATTTTTCTGGATACAAGAGTTTTCTGTTTACTAAAGTAAATCTTTGCCAAATATTCTGTGAAAGTATAAGTGTGATAGGAGAAACTTAATAGATGGTCGGATGCCTAAAAGGTAGTGGCTATAAGCTGACCTAGAAAATCCATACTCTTTCTCTAACATCATGGAACAACTAAGTAGTAACAAACTTAAAAAGTATAATAAGCACTTATGAAAAATTCCAAACAATAGAAATCTCAAAAATAACTAATGTTACAGAAAACGTATCTTAAATACAATTTGTGTTTCAAGTACATCAAAATATTTTATAGTACATTTTTTTCGATCTCTCTTTTACCAGTTATCCAACTTGTATAAAATTCCTTCCAATTGAAGAGAAATTCATAGGCTACTCCTAGAAAATTGAATATATGCATTTTATTCTTCATGTAAATACACATGTCATAAAATTTGAGCATTAGTTTTTTTTTTCAGAATTTAATTTTCATAAAATCATTTCATCACGTAAAGCTTGAGAAACTTTCTTGCAATTCTTTTTACTGCATCTTGGAACAAACTGAATTTAAATATAAAATTTGGTATTTAGTTATTCGACTTTCCATTTTTTAATTATGGTGTTCATAAACACATTCAAACACAGTCCACACATTGACACTCACACGGTCGTCCTTCGTAATATAGGGATTACATTTTTAGCCTCCGAATCTCGAGATGGCAGGTTCAAACCTGGCGGATGACAATGGATTTTTTCGGGCGTTGAAATTTTTTGCAGGGCTTTATTTGAAATAGACGTAAAGGCGATAGTTCCGCGTAGTAGTTTTTGTGCACGTAAAAGAACCTCAAACCTTATAAAGAGACCTTCTACTAAAATTAATCGGACTTTTATGTCCAATAGGGAATGCGCACAACAGTTAATTCCAATAAATAAAACCTCAATTTAAATTTACATTACACTTACACTGATGAAATATTTTGGTTGGAAGGCAATTTTTTACCCATTTTAGACTGGCAGAGAGAACTTTTCCCAAAGTTCAAGTCCCAAAGAAATGCCACTTATACTGTGTTTATTTATAAAAGGTCTGCTTTTTATACCTTTGTAAAACTTGTTTTAAACATTAATTGTGGAAATATTTTTTAAATTATTTAATTTACTTATATAAACTCCGCCAATTCTTGTAAATTTCAATTCGTAATTAAATAGAATAGGATTGTGTTGTTTGTGAGTTATTTATTTTAATAGTATATTGACCTGTAACAATGAACATGTAATATTTCACTTTAAACTTATTATTTCTTCATATTTTTAATCTGTAAATTATTGTAAAAATATGCTATTGTACTATTAATGCTATTAGTATTCTTCACTAATCTTCACTTTCAGGGTATCCACTGGGAAGTTTGTTTACTGCATGTTACAGCAACGCAGTGAATCATGAATACCTCCATGTTTTCGTAATTCTGAAATGCTGTTGATAAATAACAATTACAGTTTGTCAGGTTATAAATGGGTTTTGGGCAGTGGTACATTTTCTCATTAAAACTGTAACAAGATAATATAATGGATATGCTCCAATATGATGGTGCGTTATCGTAGCCGAAAAGAGACATTAGAAAGATTAGTAAGTGATTTTTGATTGTCATATTGGACAAAAAGCAATACGTTGAGGTGGACCAGTAAAATAATGTGTCTTCCAAATTCTCCATGTCGCATATCCTAAGAAACGCTTCCTCTTAAGTTTAATGTAGTATATCCTGAATATAGATCAAACTTCGAACTTCCTTGCCCTCAGAGAAATACTTTTCTAGCGCTTTGGGTAATTAGACCCTGAGATTATGTATCATACGTGTATGGGAAGTTAGCCTTATAAAAATTACCGGCAGGATGGTTTTAGATCGTTGAGCCATGAAGCAGTGAACGGAAGTCCGCGGTTTAAAATCCGGCAGGACAGGTCCTTTTGTTTTTGACTTCCCTCAGTCATCATAGCTAAAATTATACTCTAAACTTAGGCTAGAAACATATCGTTTCTAAATTCCCTTTCCAAAATGCTTCATACCCACCATCAGCATCCACTGTCTATGGCACCGTAATAAACATATATATATATATATATATATATATATATATATATATATATATATATATATATATATATATATATATATAAACAGAACTTAAGAGGTAATGTAATAATTATGCAACGTGCATAAGGAGAGCACGTTTTGGTATGAATTCAGCACACAAATTTTGTATATAGAAATGAAAACAGATTTATATAAATATAAAACTAAATAAAAAAAATTCATAGGTACGTAACAAAAGAGCTATCATTTGACTGTGCTAAGCTTCTGCTACAGCTCTTGAACACGTCAGGCTTCAATTTGATTAAAAAAGATCTGAGCTGAAGTTACTGATCTCGTTTTAGGTGACTTCGCCGGTATATTAAGACCCCTTGTTCCTGAATTTCACCAATCGAAACAAATAGGTACCAAGTTTACATTTTAAAATAAGATAATCTCAAAAGATATTTTCGCCCATTTCAAATATATTTCAGTACAAAATTAGAGTAATTTAAATAAGGGCATTATAGGACTTTTTATGTGAACTATGCTTGCATTTGTATATTTAAACTCGCACAATATATTTCTTTTTTGGAAATTAGTTGTTCTTTCACAGTAGCCGTGTGAGGGATGCACTATGAAAGGGTAGAGCCCGCCTCGATAGCGTAGTAGGTAGCATGTCTGCCTCACGTTCAAGAAGTCCCGAGTTCGAATCTCGGTTAGGTTGAGTTACCTGGATAAGGTTTCT
This sequence comes from Mantis religiosa, assembly GCA_030765055.1. Classification (NCBI taxonomy): domain Eukaryota; kingdom Metazoa; phylum Arthropoda; class Insecta; order Mantodea; family Mantidae; genus Mantis; species Mantis religiosa. The sequence continues at coordinate 98,623,224 of CM060949.1, forward strand.
ACGGGTCTATCCCTTGTCCTTCAAGACGAATGTCAGGTAACTCTAAGCTCCATGGACCCTGGACTCATTTGAGCATCATTTCACCCAATTCATTCACCGTCCGAAAAAGAAGACTGAAAAATTCAATGCCATAGCCGGGATTTCAACCACGGATCTTCTGGTCTCCGTCCAGCCGCTCTAAACCATTGAGCTACTATGGCCAACGTGCCAACATGACATTAAATTCTCCAACTGACTCGTAAATTGGAGAGACACGAGACAGTTGAAGAATTTAATGCCATGTTGGCACGTTGGCCATTGTAGCTCAATTGGTTAGTGCGACTGGACCAGAAGATCTGTGGTTCAAATCCCGTCTATGGCATTGAATTTTTCAGTCTGGCTCTACCCTTTCAGAATATTTGTTGTAAACATGAAAAATATTTTCTTAGTCATCGGTAAATTTGATAATATTATTCTAAACATGCTTTAATGAACAAATTTTACTAAGATTGAGCCATTTGAGACAGTGAAAGGCAGCTAAAATAATTATTTAAAACGTTGGACTAGTTTCTAAAATGTTACTTTAAAATTCTTATACATTTACTTAAAATTGTTATTGGAATATCTCTCATTGTTTACGGTATTTACAACAAAAAAGAAGTCGTCTTCTTTACTTGAGTATATGCTAAGTATACAACTTGTTCGTTTTACAAACCACAACGTGTTTCTTTGACCTTTTTACTTTCCCTACCCCAAACCTTATAAGCAAAGAACGTACTGCATTTCATTCGAATTTCGATGCTAAGTTTTTACCGAAAATAGGTTTTAAAGACCTCCGCAATAATAATATACATTTTTGGATAATGTCCATGTGTGTATGATTAGCGTAACCGAAAACCAAGTTCCTATTAAATAAAAACTTGGTGTTTAAACAGTTTTAAAATGTGGTACAAAGGTTTAATTTTCTGCCTCTAAACTATTCTTTACATTGAGTATTCTTCAAAACTTAGGATTTTTGGAAACAAAATAGGCTCTGAGATATTTATATTAAAATGTTTATATAAGTGTTTATGTTTATTAACTTATTATGTGTATGTGGTACACACCAGCCTCCAAAATATTCGTTATTTTTGGTTCAAATTGTCCTATTTCTGCGCTTCTCTATTTTTATTTGTTCGATGCGCTGCCCTATAAATAGTATGGAAACTTAAGGCCAGTGTGTTTACAGGTTGTTTCAAAACGATACCGAACGATCATATCCGTTGCGTAGTTTATAACTTAACTAGTTCAAATTTCAGTGTCGCAGCTTCGAAGTTCTTTTAGATATAATTTTATGGGGCATTAAATATTATATGATTTTGTGATTAGGCAGCGCAGGAACCACTGGTGTGCCAAACTCAGAAGCTGTTATTAGGACACACTAGCCACGAAAACAAAAGCATTGCTCTTTATCAGCAACCGTAGCCTCCCTTTCAGGTAATGGGGCAAGGGGTAGTTACTTGTGAAAAAGTCGAATAATGACTCGGGAAGTTTCAAGGTGGCTAATTTTGCTATGATATTAATTGTACAGTACTTTCAATCAATTAGTGTAAAATCAACAGCTTCCATTTCAGTTACAAATGCTTAATTTAGTATTATTACACACAGTGAAATAAAATGCTTGTCTCATTGCATAAGGCATTTACTTTTGGTTAACTTTATCTACAATTCTTTGTTATTTTTCTCTGTTCTGTTTATCATTTAATGCTTCCATCCTCAATCTCACTAACATTAACTTACCTCTAAAAGGTTTAAGTTGCATACGTCCACCAGCTAATTTGCCACCATGGGCACGGAATTTTGAAACACGTTATACGCTCGTAAGCAATAATTAAGCAATAGCTTCTTTATAGCGGTTTCATAAGCCAAATGGAATGTGTGAATGCGTAGTGTTTAACGCCCGCTTTTACTACATACCGCACCGCAGGTGGTGACACTCATGATACATGAGATGAAGATGGAGCACCGGTGGAATGAGATGGCGGGGGAGACCGGAGGTCCCGGAGAAAAACCGCCCCAGCGCCGTGTTGTCCATCACAAATCTCACTTTGCGGTCGCCTGGGATCAAACCCGGGCCGCCTTTCATAAGTCAAAGAAAATCTTAATAGTAGCATACTGCTGCGGAGTATAGGGTATGTTTACAAACAGCTACAGCACGCGGCATGGCGTGTGACCTATACCTGCGAAATCCGACAGCGTGAGGCACGCGTCATTGTTCCTGTCACATAGAAGCTGAGAAACTACTTCTATATGTTCGTTCGGTGTCGTTTTGAAACACCCCGTATATGTAGGTTTTACTTCTTAAACATTTGATTATCGCTGTTTCCTTTGTACCTGTAATGACTTTTTTCTTTTACTTGTTCCATTTATACCCCGCCTTTAACTCCAATGGTCATATCGACGGCCATTGGTATCAACTCGTATTGGTTGGGTTTTAATCATTAGATCACGCACACATTCGCACTCTCATTCTGGGGAAGATGGGGAATTATCTTGGCGGGAGAAAAATCCCCACCCCCACTGCAGAGAATCGAACCTGGGACCCCTAGCACGGCAGGCAGGTGCTCTACCAACTGAGCTACGAGCCAGCAACACTACTTTTTTCTTAGATTTTCTCTTCCTCAGTAAGTTACTCCTGATATGCCAACCGTCCTAATTTTTACCATTGGAGATCCCAAATGCCCATATCTCGAAGATCCCAGGCGACCGCAAAGTGAGATTTGTGGTGGACAACACGGCGTTGGGGCGGATTTTCTCCGGGACCTCCGGTTTCCCCCGCCAATTCATTCCACCGGTGCTCCATCTTCATCTCATGCATCATCAGTGTCACCGCCTGCGGTGCCGTATGTAGTAAAAGCGGGCGTTAAACAGTACACACATTCCTATGCCAAAGAAACCTCAGGTCATCCACTGTGAATGTTTTGCTCCGTATAGAGAAGAAAATGTGGCGTTATTAAAAAACCAATTATGTTTTGTATAGTATAGTGTGATTGTATTATACTAACATCTGTACAAATTATCGTACGTTCATTTTGTCTTTTAGATTTGTTAGGCAAAAATACCGGCACACGTGTGATGTCCTTGCTCAACCACGTTGCTTTTGTTTCTCAAACACAGGGAATATTTCTCTTCTACCTAGAACACTTTGTTTCTCAAAGATTTATTAAACCAGTTTTAGCAACTGCGCATTTATCCTGCCCGTATACGTCAATATAAATGTAAATGGATGGTAACATCATTTATTATACCTACTTCGTATATGTTATACCAACTTGTGTTCGTGTGAGGAAGCGTGAGATATTAATTACGGTTATGATGTTTGAAAATATGTTTTTGAACTTCAGGTTAAGCTTAGTTTTTCATTATCGGATGCTATAATGTGTCAGTTTCTATGGTGTAGAAGTTGGACTCCTATCAGCGAGAAGTGATTCGGTTCCTGCTTACTGCAAATTGCTTACCTACGTAAGGTTTCGGGAATTTTCTTAAACTCAATTACTCATTACTTTCTGATTGTTATTTAAATACGACCCCTTTAAACTATTGTTTAAGCACAGCGCTTAACATAAAATAAAACAGCTATTGCTAAATGTATTGCTCATGATAGGCGCGAAAGGCCGCATAATCTAACACGTGCTTTTAGCTTGAAAAAAAGAACACAATTCGGAGTTAGGGTGAGTTGCCTGGATGAGGTTTTGTCCCGGGGGTTTCCCTTATCCTGATAGGCTAATGTCAGGTAACTCTAAGCTCCATTGACCCCGGACTCATTTGAGCATCACTTCATGGCGATGGGGGACGTAAATTCAAAAAAAAAAAAAAAAAAAAATAGAAAGAAATCCAAGATCTGTCAAGTAAAAACAACTTTGTAACACTTTTTTTACAACTCCTCTGATTTGTAGTGTTTAATGATGCCATCCGAGGACAAGCAAGTTCATCCTTAATGGAACGCAATTTAAGTACCGTAGAACGACCCAGCAGCGGCAGTTAAAAATCAAGTGATTAAACAGTAATTATTTCGTAAATGTTTATCATAAAATGTTTCATTTGCATAAAGTACTTTATGCGTACTATACACCTCCTTACAATGACCTCTTATCTGCAAATGATTTCAACACTTGCGTAAATAAATTTCAAGACGGTATATATTTATGACTGCATAAATCTCTTTTTATTCACGGCCATTTAATATTGTCTACTTATCCATCGTTATATCATTACTCCAAGAAGTGTGTTACGTAATTCATTTGCACAATCTTTACGTAATGAAGCAGTATTTGTGCATATATAGAATAAAATACTCTCAGATATGAAGTTTCTCTGAGATTGTGACAAATGCTCGAAATATGCAACTAAGATTTGCTCTCGCCCGCCTGGGTAGCGTGGTGGTAGCATGTCTGCCTCACGTTCAAAGGTCCTGAGTTCAAATCTCGGTTAGGGCGAGTTACCTGGATAAGGTTTTTTCCCGAGGATTTTCCTTATCCTGGTAGACGAATGTTGGGTAACTCTGAGGTCCATGGACCCCGGACTCATTTGAGCATCATTTCACCAGTTTCATCCATCATCCGATATGACTTAACGTTGGAGGACGTAAATTAAAGAAAGACACTCATGCAAAATGTTTCTCTTAGCCCGCCTCCGTATCATAAGTAGTATCGTGTCTGTTTCACGTTCAAGAGGTTCCTACTTCGAATCTCGGTCAGGATGGATTACCTATATAAGGTTTTTTCGCGGGGTTTTCTCTTATCCTGAACAATGAATGAAGAATAACTAAGCTTGATAGACCCTGGGTCATTCGAGCATTTATTCACTCATTTCATTCATCGTGCGATATGAGTTCACGGTTTAGGGTGTAAATTAAAAAGAATTGCGTCACTCATCCTCTTAATTTCCACCATTTCATTCAACGCTCCTATGCCATTTCACATTTACTCTGTATCTTTTACTTGGCAAAAGCAACAATAGTTGTAGGAAGCTGACATTTCCGTGGCAACGTGGTATACTTACTCCAGTCAGAATATAGCAATGTTTATTGTATGATGTTAAGTCAACAGTCGTATCAAAAGGGCAAATGTCAGGTTAAATAGAATTCTTAAAATATCCCGAATAAAATATTGCTAGCAGCTAATCCGACGAGCCTAACACTCATTTAATTACAGAATGCATCTTAAACCTCGTTCTGGTAAAACACATTGAGTGGTAAACTATCACGTTTGTCAAAATTTTAGAATATATTTAAATAAAATTGAAATACAGAGAATTCTTTCAGAAAAAGTAATTGTTAGAGAAAATGTTCTCAAGATTCCTTATCTTCCACACCTAAAGATGTCCGACATAAACTTGAAACATGATGCTAACACTGTTCATTTTTTTAGTTATATTGCTCACAGAAGTACCTCTAATATCATGTCCATTTTATTATCATCATTTGAACACATTCTTTATAATGGCGTATAGATGAGAAATAAAGACCTTCATCTCGAAATTCTAAGATAGAAATGTCAGGTTAAAGTAGGCTAGCAAGACCTAAGGGCTGCATGATTCTAAAGCATGCCGCAATACAATTCTTTCCCTGTCGTTTTCTGCGGTCGACAATCCTGAAGTACGTGATGTTTTTGCTGTTTCCTTTTCTATACACGTTTGAAAGACAGCCCTTGTTCCACGATGGTTCAAGAATAGACAACCTCTGAAATGGACAGAAAGATTAATGTGAGATGTAGGTAGAGTACTGTAAAAACTGCATAAGTAGTAGTTGTTGTAATATATATGTTTTTGACATAATCCGTCATCATAGGTAGACATTAGAATTGCAGAATTGAAAGCTTTCCGTCCACATATTCTTAGGTTCTTCGGTAAAGTTACTTTGTAACCAGAATGAGAGATATGGTTGTACAAAAATAGTTCACCACTTTATATGCCTATTTCTGAATGGTATAATTCTAAGGCGCCTACCAGTTTTTTGATTCTTCACTACAACGTTAACGGCAGCTAAGTTAGCCTTTGCAGCACTACTTCAGATTTAACCAAATTCGATATTCTGAAAGACAAAATTCCTTTGGTGTTAAAATTAATACCTTAGCAACATCTTGAAAGTCATGTTTTGTTTTATTTCTAAGCTTTTATGAATTCCAAAGACAATCGTGAAATGCTTTATACTTTCCCAACTTCATATTTAGTTGTAGCTTTGTTGAAATTACTCCCATAGTATCAGTTCGTAGTAAAGTCCAGTACTGACGCAAAAATAAAAAAAATGTAGTGTTTTTATACAAAACATCTCTGTGGTTTAACAAAAAAAAAAATATTATATGCATGCAAGTCTGCATGTATACTTACGTAGCTACAACAATGTAGTGCAAATACCTTAAATGTTCAATAAAGAATCTTATGTTCAAACTTATTATATTCTGTTAGCTTAATGTGAAACAAACACGCCGTAGTAGTTTCATTGTTGGTACTCCTGGTTCCCGCCTGTGAGAACCAGGCAAGTTTAGGCATGTTCAGTTTCGCCTACCGCTGCAATGGAGGTAACACGCGAGGAACAATATTTGGATTGCAAGTTCTGCTTTCGTCTCAACAAATCTTCAGTTGAGGCCCATACAATGTTATAGGAGGCCTATGGAGAGTCTGTTCTTCCCTACAGCACAGCTCGAAGGTGGTTTAAAATATATAAAGAGGGACTACAAACAATTTCAAAGGAAGGTGGATCCGGTGCTCCAGTTACTGCTCTTACGGAAGAAAAAATTAACACTGCTGCTGCCATTGTGAGAGAGGATCGACGAATTACCTTAAGATCACTTTCTGAAATACTGAACATTTCATTGGGTGCCACCCACATGTTGGTGAGAGAAACATTACACATGAGACATATTTGTGCGCGATGGGTTCTAAGACTGTTGAGTCCCGAACAAAAGGACATTCGCATGCACATCTGCATGCAGTTAAAGTTGATGTTAGAGGAAGATCCGGAGTTTCTTTAAAACGCAATCACTGCTGAAGAAACTTGACTACATCATTTTGATCCTGAGAGCATACAGCAAAGCTCAGTTTTGAAATCTCCTTCATCACCAACCCCGTAAAAAGCAAAAGTGGTTGCTTCTGCTGGGAAAGCTATGGATCTCTCATTCTTTGATATTCATGGAATGGTTTATAAGCATGTTGTACCTGCACGCACATCACTAACTGGATAATACTACACGGATGTCCTGAAAACATTGCAAGTCCATATCAAGCGCAAAAGACCACATTTCCGTGAAGCAGGCTGGTTGCTGCACCACGATAATGCGCGGCCACATATTGTTAATGTTATGCTGAATATCTTGCAAAAATCAACGTGAAGTACATCCCTTACCTTCCCTATAGTCCGGATTTAGCCCCATGTGACCTTTCTCTATTCCCTAACATGAGGCATTAATCATCATCAGAAGCAGTGGTGAAGGCTGCGGAGATGATTTTGAAGGATCTCTCAAAAATGGTTTCCAGCATGTCTTTGAAGACTGGCAGAAACCCTGGGACAAGTGAATCGCATTCAGGGAAGACTATTTTGAGAAGGACCATCAAAATTATGAGGATGAGTAAAGGTACGTTGTAAAAACAAAAACAAAAATAAAAAAATGTAATCATTCTGTATTGAACAGCCCTTGTACTTTGACATACAGCGCCTGCTAGTAATATGCTCTTCCCGATAATGAAACTAATGTGAAGGATAATTGTTTCCTTTATAGCTTTTGGTTATTTCAGCGTTCTTTACTCAATGCGTGTCATTATTACGACGCACAATAAGATCATTTCAGTCAACGACGATTAGATTAATCTGCCCCCCCCCACCAATTTTCCTAAATTAGACCTAGGAGTTAATTGGAATTAACAAGTCTGCAGAACTATAGGTTTTCTGTAAGGCACTGTATCCGAATATATTTTACACTAAAGATACGTTGGGCCTTTGTAGATGCAGAAAGCACTTAATTATAAACTTGCTAATCTCACGTAACATAATAGGTTCGAATGCGGATTAAAAGCTTATTTAATGTAACTTGAGATATCCTTGAATGTCCTTTACGTGAATCAGATGACAATAACTTAAATGGTATATAGTTGAATCTGCCTTGTTAACCAAAATCCAGTAGTTCAAGTCCTGGCTAATGCGTTGAATTTTTCAAATCTGACTCTGCTTTTAAATAGTGATACGTCTTTCTTTATTCATGTCCAGTGCGTAAGATTTTGAACAACTTAACTAAAATTGTACGTTTTGCTGGAGAGTTAATTACATTATCTCGGTTATATTTCAAGTGGTTACAGCTATACATTTAGCAGTTAAGTCTTTTAATATCGTTTTCTTACATTAAAATGTAAGAAGTTTTAAATATAGTGAATACATTCATGTAGAATACGCGTCATATTGTGCCTACATAGCTTATTACATAAGTTTCAAAGTGTACATAAAAGGACCCAAAAATTATGCTTTTGATAAAATTATTTTAGTTATAGGTTGTGCATTATTTTGAGGATATAATTTAAATTTATAATAATGAATTTCCTACAAAGTACCTTTAAACGTAAACGTGTTAGTTGTAGTAAATGTAATACTTTTTTTCAAAAAAAATCACAAAATATCATATTAGTTAAATACTGTTTAAAGCTTAACATTTTTTCGCTGAAGTAAAAGAAGGAAGAACAATTATATATGAGAAAACCGGCTTTCATCATTATCAATTAATCACATACGATAAACTCTATAAACTTATTCACCTAGATACGTTAGAGTAATAAGCTTTAAATGATTGAGACATATTAAATATGTTTTCAGCATGTCAGAATAAAGGTCAAATCAATAAATGGGAATGTTTCATTATTACAACTAGCCTTTGAGTGTGGAATTATACTTATTAGTAATCAATCACTATAATGACGTAATAATAGATTATTTTGTTTGTGATACATCGATGGGTTTATTATTAATGCTGATGCTGATTGAGTCTGGTATTTCTGGTAGACGTTGCTCTTGATTAACAGCAAACGAGAAATTGGTAAAGGATAATTAAAAAGAAGGTTGAACTCATAAACCTATATATACACTTAAGTGTTAAGTACCTTCACGTGTGTATTGGTGATCTGTCCTATTGATTTCAATGAAATATGAGAATTGCTAAAATATATAAGGATATTTTTTTATCAAAGCCTTAACATTGTCGTTGTTGAGGTGACGTTCCTGTAAGAAATACCTCGATTTCTGGCAAGACTTCTTATAACTTGGGCATTCCACTATAGAATAGCTAAGCATAAATACTGGGGTTTAATGGGTTATTTCCATTAGGCTATTGAAGTATGCCCGCATACGTTTTCCAATAATGGTTAAACAATGAGGGCACAGGGCGTAGCTACTTTCGCAACACAGGATGCCGCTACTGCATTCCGTTGCACATTTACCTGCTCCTCTCCTGTTCACATTGTGGGATCACGTTTCAGCTCTAGAAAGTATTCTATAAATCGATCACAGGCTACGGCTTATTACAATCGACCAGTCTTGGGGTAACAGGTGCAGCTTAATATACTCCTTCCAAATCGACAAATCAATACCGATAATGCAGTTTAACTGCTCGTTATCAGATGTCATGAATTAAATTTTAATATTCAATGGCAAACCATGTTCCTATGTACATATATTTTTCGAGATTTCAAGGTTTATACTTTATCAGTTTCAGCATATTATAGCTAAGCAATTTTATAACTAGATATTATTTTCAGGAATGGCAAGTAAATAATAGTGAAATTAACAAACTGGCTGTAACCAATAGTGTAAATGTTATCTTAAGCCATACCCGTGTCGTTTTACAAAATGCAATTTTTAATATTAATATTCTTTTTGAAATGCCCTTACGTAGTTACGTCTCGAAATCGGAATATCCGAGATTCAGAACCCTGTGGCTGCCCAAACATTACTGAAGGCTTTTTTATGATTTTTCTCGGTAGCTGAGCAAATACTCGGTTGGATAATTTACATTATTTCAGTTTTCCAATCATCCGTTTCCTTACTACATTTTAGACACCCTTCCTCTCTACCACTATACTTAATCATTAGTATCATTACCCAGCTGGATATACAATGATCCAAAGTTTGACTGCTCCTAAACAGGAAGTTCTTGGAAGTTTAAGTCTATAAATGGGAGTCTATATATAAAGACAGTTTTCTATCATTGTGAGACTTTTGAGCAATAGTTCTCTTTTTTATCCTTCTCGTAGAGAAGTTGGATTAAATAAAACGAAAGCGATGGAAAACTGCTAAGTGTGTAAATAACAGTGAAAGATTAAATAATCAAGCAAGTGCACAATTGTAATTACCTTGGAATAGACATAAGTTTTATATGTGATAAAGATCTACAAATAATATTCACAAGTACCAACATATACTACTACTACTACTACTACTACTACTACTACTACTACTACTACTACTACTACTACTACTACTACTACTACTACTACTACTACTACTACTACTACTACTACTACTACTACTACTACTACTACTACTACTACTACTACTACTACTACTACTACTACTACTACTACTACTACTACTACTACTACTACTACTACTATTATTATTATTATTATCATTATCATTATCATTATCATTATTATTATTATTATTATTATTATTATTATTATTATTATTATTATTATTATTATTATTATTATTATTATTATTATTATTATTATTATTATTATTATTATTATTATTATTATTATTATTATTATTATTATTATTATTATTATTATTATTATTATTATTATTATTATTATTATTATTATTATTATTATTATTATTATTATTATTATTATTATTATTATTATTATTATTATTATTATTATTATTATTATTATTATTATTATTATTATTATTATTATTATTATTATTATTATTATATTCTTGAGTTACATATTAATCCCGAAGTTTACAAATACAGAGGATTACAAAATAAGTAATAGCGTTCTCTGAGGCTATTTCAGTAATAAAATCGCCACCCCAGAGCCAGGAGTCAAACTCGGGACCCTTTGCACGGGACCCGCGAACAAAACCACTACGCTAACCCGGCGCCCATGTTATGTATTTTGTTCGAGATAAACATATCCAAAGCTGACTTTATTTGATACCTCCTTATAAGTAGAATGAGATTAGGAGAATACAGTAGGCTAAGCTGTAGTCAAATATTTTAAGAGTTGGTTGCTATTTGATGTCTTTGACTTAAAAGTTACTTCTTATGTGAGAAAAATGTAAGTATTAGAAACTTAAAATAAACTGCTTCACAGTTATAGCTGAATTGTGGAATTGGAAGCGTTTTCAGAAATTCACGGCGGAAACCAAGAAATCCTTCTGCCTTTTATTAAAATTCAGATTATAAATATAATTATTAAATTCTACTAAAATTGAAATATTCAGTACATACAGCCGTGAAATGCGTGTGGGCGAAATGCATTACAGAATACCCGAAATAGAAAATGGACTTTGTCTCATCTTTTTAAAGCATTTTTAAGTTCTACTATAATGCACTTCTCTGGATGATATCGATTTATTTCTTCAGGGTTTTATTTCACATAGAATGAATAATTACAGACAGTATCGATTCTAGACTTAGAATGCGTTAGAAGAGCTAGAATACCTTAACTAAGTGAAGTTTAATTGTGCTCTCGCTCCTTTCCTCTTAATTGAAGAAGCGCCAGTAAGTAGCTTTCCTATTAGAGCAGTGTGTTTTGAAATGAGTTCCTTGTACATTTTATTTTTCTCTACTTTATGTTTTATAAAAGCCGGTTTTACAGGCAGTTGCTGACTTTTTGTATAGTGTAGGATATCCATTGCATGTTATTTGCATACATGTGTAGCTATGCTTCTCGTATGTATCTCCCACATGAAGATCTAACACGGTTGATCCATTCCTGTCTTGAATAACATTTTTACTCCTCACTTAGAGTTTTACTGGTTATTGCATAGTATCATTTTGAGTTTTAGTAATCAATCAAACGTAATTAAAATGCTGGTTATTTCTAATAAAGGGTATTTCAACAAGAGTGTCCTATCTTTAACATGTGATAGCTGCCATTGATATTGAGTTGCAGCAGTCACTTTCTTTCGTGTGGTTACGGTTGTTATTGACAAATATCCATAAAACGTTAAAATTTATTATCAAAATGGGTCATCTGTTCGCCAAAACTTACGTGTATTTCGTGAAGTTTATGGTGTTCATAATCGTCCCTGAGAGAGAACGACTCGGCTTTTGATGATAAATTTGAAGGAAGTGATTCTGTCAGCGATCAAAGGACAAAATATAGGCGCCGTTTGTGAGAGTGCACGCGAGAACGGAAACAAATCAATTACTAGTCGAGCGCAAGAACTGGGGCTTTCGCTGACAAAACTTGGCGAATTCTTCATCTGGACTTGAATACCCAGATTTTTGTCGAAAAATCATCTTCAGCGACGAAGCCGATTTTTGGATGGATAGTTTACTTAGCAAAAAAATTGCCGCTAATGGAGCAACTTCACAATCCTGTGCAGATTCAAGGTTACTGTGTGCTGTGGATTTTGGTATGGTGAAACTACTGCTCCATATATCCTTTTTTTCCAGGACGAAGATGGAGACAGATACCGGGCTCTTATAAGGGACTATTTTTGGCTTTGCTTGATGGTATGGATCTCAGAAATATCTGGTTCCAGCAAGATAGTGCCACATGTCATACTGCTCTTGATCTTTTGAAGGAGAAGTTTCATCATTTCCCGTGGTGGTCATGTAAACTGTCCACTAAGTTCATGTGATTTAAAGCCATTGGATTACTTCGTGTGGGATTATGTTATATCTCGAGTTTATGTCAACAAGCCAGAGACAGTAAACGATCTTGTGAATAACATCACGCGTGTTATTCATGAAGTTGGACCTAACCTATGTCCTTCTGTCCGTGAAAAGTGGGTGAACCACATACGCGCAACCCTAGGAAGTCCCAGTAGTTACTTAATTGATGTTCTCTTCCACACTTAATGACATTACTTATGCTTCAAAATAAAAAAGAAATAAACATCCTTCATTCACAGAACGTGTTTTATTTAAGCTCAAAGATAGGACACCCCTTTTCCGCATTCTCGGCCCAAGTTTATTTTGTCTGACAAAATGAGTAAGTATTGCTTATAAAGGGACTACTTCAAGTATCAGTGATATTTACGATATGAATAACAAAATGGTAGTACCGAGCACTTGAGCGGTTCCGCTCTTTTAATTACTTAACGCATTGTTCTGACACTTATTTCCCTTCCCCCACTTCTGCGTTGTGTCTGTTGTCATGGTATAATGTTCATTTGATGTTTAGAATATCGTAACGTTATGGGTTCGTAAAATTTAAAAGTCTAGTTGGCAGAAATTCAAAATGCGCTTTATTTCAAGTAAAAGCACGCTTTCTGCAACCCTAACAGCGGCAGAATGATGTAACACACACACGAACGCAATCTCAAAGGTCTCTCGTTGCTTCACTACACGCAAACAAACAAAAGAATTCACTTGCAGTACATTTCACAAATGTCCACACTGCTGCACTCTCAATTAACAATTGACTCGCAACTGACTCTGCCGGCTTTTATATCCCAGCGATTTTTCTAGGCAGGCGCCAACTTTTCAAGGCCTTTCGTGGCTCATCGAGAGAACAATCCAACTATCTCTGTCTCTTTCTCTGTTTCTTCCTGTCTCTCTTTCGGCGCTCGTCTACGCGCGGGCTGGCAGCAGCACAGCAATGCCTGGTGACAAAATATTGGATATCTACACAAAGTTTCACCTTAAGTCTGACATCATGACTCTATGACAAGGTTAAGAGGGGAGATAGTTCTTCGAACTTCAGAAAGTCTTTAATGTCTATGTGTCTCATGGACACCCCAGGAGAGAGGAGTGAGATGAGAGCATACTAAAGATAAGCAAGCCTAGGAGAGACGATAGCAAAGAGCGTGCTTCCTAACAGCTACTGACTGGAACTCTCTAAAGCGGCTCGCATAGCCGACCATGCGCTTATGCATCCCTTGGGAGCCCGGCACTCCACCGATTTGGAAGAAAGTTTAGAAGAGATTTAGAGGGAGCAAATTCCCTGTCATACACGCTGAAACTCACACAGAACCTAGAAACAGCAAACCAGGAGGTGGAATGTGGAACAAGGCATTCGGAGGATTTAGTTATTCTTCACATCATTCACCTAACAACTCAAAAGCCCCTTCCCTAAAATTATATTTCAGGAAGATCGAACACTGGAATTGAACGCACAGTCTTCTAACTATCCTCTTAAGTCTAAATTTACAATACAAAATAAAATTGCAATAGCAAAATGCTCTGCCACCTATCCATAATTAACAGCAGGGAGAGTGGAGGTTTGCCTAATGGCGTCAGCCCAGTAATTGTTTAAAGCAATGTAAAACAAAATAGAAAAAAAGGTCGTTATAAAAATACAAATATACAAATTAACTTTATATATATATATATATATATATATATATATATATATATATATATATTCTAAACTGTTACCACCATATTCAATTGTGCAATAATACAGAGTAGGTATACTTCAAACATCAAGTACATCAAGTGTTTGGTAGGTAGGTGCTATGCAGGCCGCGCCATGACTGGGTGGCTAGACCGCTTGGCTGTCACCAAGGCGGAACGGGTTCGATCCCAGTCGACCGCAAAGTGAGATATGGGGGTGGACAACTTGGCGTAGGGACAGGTTTTGTTGCACTTAAATGAACCGACAACCTAGAGTTCTTGCTGGACACAATAAAATGTCTCTAGGTCTGTTACAGTCACAGAAGTATGAAAAATCTATGCATGTATTTTGAAAAGATACTAGTTGCCGAAGTTAAAGGAAAAGTGCACCAGGTTGACTGTTCTCTCGATAAGGCGTGAGCAGGTCTTAATGCCAGTTGCTATTTATCTACAAGAAACTTTCGGCTGAATATGTAGCCGATTTACATTTTTTTCAGCATAGGTACGATAAAAACTACTACACAAGCCTACGTGCTAGCGGTGTAGAAACAAACTCGTATATTTTAAAAAAACATTCCCTACGAAGAGGCTTCTTTTTACATCCAACTTGAGACCGTAGTTGTGACATGCCTTTATCAATTACGTTATGCGTATACAATATATATTTTCAAAATAGTGACGATTTAAATTTTCAACCATAACTTAAACTGACAGTTCGCAATCCTTTCTTTTCCTGGATGACTTAGAGGCCGGATAGTAGATGATAATTATTATTTAAAATGACAATCATTTTCAACTCCCTTCAACCTACTCATTACACACCTCAACGGTAGTTTCAGCAGCATAGACCTGACAATATCTATAGCAACAATAGATCCAAAACAGACTGGTCCATTTAATCTTCTCAGTAGTGATCCCTTACCCTCTTCTCCAGTTTCCTAGTTTATAGTTTCAAAATATAATGTATAAAAAGCTGATTTGCCAAAATATTGTGACTTTGTGGGTTCGTGAAATTAAAAGTCCAATTACACAAACTCAAAATGTTCTTTATTTCCACCGAATTACAGTTGGAGCACTTGCCGATTACGCAGAATTACGTAGCGCACACAATTACAATTCGCCAATTCGTCTGTCACAGGTCCACTCTACACTCACAATTTCGTACAACTCCTCTGATACACGTACGCAGTCTTCCGGTCCGTTCTCTCGGCGCTCCTCACGGCTGCTCGCCAAGAACTCAACTGAACTCGTCCACTGCATCCCTTATATACGCAGATCGCTGTGTCTGGAAGTCTCGCGGTTCAGTGAATATTCTCGATTGTTCCAGACGTAGGGAGGGGGAAAGAGATGGCTAGTGATGTTTTTCCAAACATCCCCCTTGTTAGCGCTACAAGATAAATGGGTAGGCGTGGCCTAAATGCCTCCTGTCGCCTTCCCGACTGCTAGCTGGTCGGGCCTTCCGATAATTAGATGACAATATGAAAATCTCATTACTGAAAGTATAATAATTACTGCCTCACTTCTGGAGAAACTAACATTAGATTTTCAAAATTAAATGTCCTTGTTAGATCATCTGCAAAACTAAGCAATCCTAAGACAGCATCACAAGGCAAACCTAAGGGTGTTCTTGGTGGAATGACACATAAAAACAAGCACAAAGACATATGATTTTAAAGATCATCTCACCATAGGAAACAAAATTATCTTTTCAAAAGCTTCATGCACAGATTCGAAAATTCCTTAAAGTAAAAGTAAAAGCTAGTTTTCTTGGATCTTTTCTTTAAATTACATGTTGCACTTCTGCAGCTTGCAGCTAAATTAGCTTCATAAGTGGTAATTATAGACCATCACGTATCGCCTGTTTCGACATGTACCTGGCTATCAAATAGTAAGTTCAAAACAAGCAATAGCAGATACATTAGTAGACTCTTTTGCAAAGTCCGCAAGAAACATCTGTTATAATGTAACATTTCTACAAACATTTCTACAATTGAAGCTTGATACTATATTCCATAGTTCTCAGGAAACGTACAATGAAATGCAAACTGTGAATGAACTAATAGCTGCACTAAAACCATATACATTAAGTGGTTCAGGACCAGATTATACTTCTTGTATATCAGTTAAGCAATTACTACAAGAGGGACTTATTTACTTAAACGAACAAAATTAATTTGGAAAAACTATGTAACCAGTGGTAAAAGTAATTGTTATTGCTGTTCCTAAAAGAAACATGGATCACTCATTACCCCATAAATTTCGCCTGATTGCCTTAACCTGTATCAGGTTGATGAAAACATTGTAAACGGATGATCAAGATAGTTCCTTGGCCAACATAAATTTCCCTTCTGAAGTTTTAAGCTGCTTCCGTCATTATCATTCTGCAACTGGCCCTTTGACTAAACGCAAACTGAAATTCTAAGTGTTTCTTTAATGTGACAATGCATTTTATGTTGCTATTATATATTAAAAGGGCTTATGATACAATCTGTAAGCAGTATTTGGAAAAAATTGGGAAAATAAAGTCAAAGGCAATCTGTTTTGTTCCTCCAAGAACTGGTAGTCCAGATAAATGCAACGGAATCACATGAAAAAAAATCAAAATGAAAATGGTCTACCTCAAGGATCTATGACACTAACGTGACACTATTTCTAATATTCATCAACAAATCTATATTCTTGATTCCGCCTGCAAAATATCTGTATGCAGATAACGTAACCTTATAATGTAGGGGTAAGGATGTCTTGTGGATCCAAGAAATACTTCAAAAACTACAAGTGGACTCTGGAAATGGTCTGCAACACCTTGTCCTAACTTTTTTACTCCTTAACAAAATGTATATTTTTCATAGAAGCAGCACTCTTGTAAAAGACTTGAACATTTATCTCAACGAAAACAAATTAGAGTTCGTACTACCGATAAAGCATGAAGATTTGTATTTGATACCAAGCTTACATGGATGCTGCATATAAAAATTCTGAGAAATAACTATATAAAATAATACATAACTTTATCAAATGGGGTGCATACCTAGCAATCTTACTGAACGTTTTGTTCAGTAAGTCATTGTTCAATCTAAGCTGAATTATATACGAGGGCTGTTCAATAAAGAATGATCACAATTCCTTTTTTTAACAACGTACCTTTACTCATCCTCATAATTTTGATGATCCTTCTCAAAATAGTCTCCCCTGAATGCGATACACTTGTCCCAGCATTTCTACCAGTCTTCAAAGATATGCTGGAAACAATTTTACGGATCCTTCAAAATCGCCTCCGCAGCCTTCACCACTGCTTCTGATGATGGATAATGCTTCCCACGAAGGCGTTTCTTAAAATTAGGGAACAGAAAAAATGTTACATGGGGCTAAATCTGGACTATAGGGAAGGTCAGGGATGCCCTTCACGTTGATTTTTGCAAGATATTCAGCAACAACATTGGCAATATGCGGCCGCTCATTATCGTGGTGCAGCATCCAGCCTGCTTCATGGAAATGTGGTCTTTTGTGCCTGATATGGACTTGCAATGTTTTCAAGATATCCCTGTAGTATTTTCAAGTTACTGATGTGTGTGCAGATGCAACATACTGATAAACCATTCCATGAATATCAAGGAATGAGATGACCATAACTTTCCCAGCACATGCAACAACTTTTGCCTTTTTTGGGGTTGGTGATGAAGGAAATTTCCACACTGAGCTTTGTTGTTTGCTCTCAGGATCAAAATGATGTAGCCAAGTTTCATCAACAGTGAGTACGTTTGAAAGAAACTCCGGATCTGCCTCTTAACATCAACTTTAACTGCCTGCAGACGTGCATGCGAATGTCCTTTTGTTCGGGAGTTAACAGTCTTGGAACCCATCGCGCACAATCCCGTCACATGATAAATGTTTCTGTCACCAACGTGTGGGTGGCACCCAATAAAATGATCAGTATTTCAGAAAGTGTTCATAAGGTAATTCGTCGATCCTCTCTCACAATGGCAGCAGTAGTGTTGATGTTTTCTTCCGTAGGAGCAGTAACTGGAGCACTGGGCCACCTTCCCTTGAAATTGTCTCCCCTCTTTAAACATTTTAAACCACCTTTGAGCTGTGCTGTAGGGAAGAACAGACGCTTCATAGGCCTCCTGTAACATTGTATAGGTCTCAACTGAAGATTTGTTGAGACGAAAGCAGAATATCAAAGCCGCATATTGTTCCTCGCAGAGTTACCTCCATTACAGCAGTAGGCGATACTGAACATATCTGAACTTGCCTGATTCTCACAGGCGGGACCAGGAGTACCAACAATGAAACTACTACGGCGTGTTTGTTTCACATTAAGCTAACAGAATATAATAGATTGAATTTTAGTGCGAAAAATTATGACCGTAAAAAAGTTATGACATTCTTTATTGAACAGCCCTCGTAGCTGGATCATAAAATGTTGGAGATAATGCAGTCTTTTTCCTTACGCTTTGCACTTGGTTGAGTTGCTACAAGTCTAATTTGAGCCTTCAAATAGAGATAAACGAACCACAGGAAATGTGTGTCAAAGGATTTTAAGTCCATCATAATACATTAACATAGCATATAGCCTTTTATCTAAAAGATATTTATATTTTCCAGAAATTATAGCACAACACAACAAACATGGCTCCTTTTATCGTCACATCTGACACAACAGTGAAATAGACTTTAATATTCCATGGATTTCCTATACTGCATCATGGCATCTATAGCATTCAGCTCTAGAGAGCGATTAAATCACAGAGCTCTGCATTCATCCTTAAAAATATGTTCAATACTATAAAAGAAACTTATTTCGACTCTGTTCGCATTTCCAATGGTGTTTCAGCCAAATCTGAAGGTCGTGGCTGCCTTGTAAATTGCTCACATCATACTATGCTGTATCCTCCAACAATACAATTCACAGTTCTCTCTTGGGGTTTTTTACTCTTAAGAAAGTCCTGGAGCTGGCTGCGATATTTTGCCCTTCGAATGGCTACAATAAACAATTGAAAAGCGACTACACTTCTAAATGGTATTGGAAAATTTAAAACTATTTCATGGAATATCTGGAAAATGTCAATATTTCACATAAATTGTTTAGTAAGTGCTTATGTGTTTACGATTTACCTATCATACAGAGGTAAAAAAAGATATTAAAAATAAGAAAGAGTTTACAAGCTTCAGGAAGGAAGTTAAATGTAGTTATACATTTTATTTGCCATAAAATTATATGTTAATATATTCATACAGGGATCTTCTTCTAAAATTATTATTATTTTTCTTTTGTTTTAGTGGACCTGAATCCAAGGACGTGGACTTCCAGTGAAATTCAGTATTTTGGTGAAATGCAATATTCTCTACTTGGGTGTGATAGGTAAGTTGTAGATAAATTAGTAAAATCTGTTTCTGTTATCATATGGGTATTAGGGGGCACTTTTTACTTTTTTAAAGTAAAAACTGGGAACAGGTTTTAGTTTCTTTCCTTGAGTTACTCGTGCAACTCATTAACATGTCTTATGTGAGCATTGAAACTACCGACCAGCAGAGCACATAGATGTTGTGGTGTAAGTAACATTTCCAACCGGTGAACACATACCTTCTGTCTCTGTTTCCCAGGACGGGATCACGTTTCGTCTCCTTCATTAGACTGCTTATGGTATGGAATGTGAGAAATATCTTGTCATTATAAACACAACTTGATACATTTGATTTTACTACTCTGCAGCTTCACTTCTTTTAATGTTAACTGTTATTTCTCTTTCATCCTGATAATAAAGGCATAACTAACAGAAAATACTTAGAATTTGCTATGTCATTTAACATAATTCACATTATATTAAGATAAAATAGCATAGTCAAACGCATAATATTTCTAACACAAAGAATGGGCCTGACCTCAAGGCTTTAAAAATACTATTATTATTTGATACACTGATGCACTTTTGTCTGATTCTTTGCTGGTAGCATTAGCACAGACGATGTCACAGTGGCGTGCCACTTAACTCTACTTGAGGGTTATCCTTATGCTTATTGTTTGGTGCTAATGTGGATTGTCATTTGTTCCCAATAGCTGCTTGTGAACTAGTTCTATGCTACGAAAGCATATTGTTCGTGGGATTGGCATTGAAAAACTTGTCTCAGATATCTGTATCCATCCTAGTAGCAAAGAGTTCAAATTAGTAAAAGCTCTTGGAATAATAATCGAAGCATAATAGCACTCACAATCAATTTCATTTATCGCTCTGAGTTGGTAGTTTCAAATGTCTATGCCAACGCTTTCCTGAGCTCATTTCACTTTTTTTTTTTAATTTATGATACTGAGTCTCTCCTATCACAACCCTGTTTTGTGACCCGGAAGTAATGTTATCTCTGGAAAACAGTTAATACTGTTTTAGTTAATTGATGGAAATTAATCATTTCTCCACACTAGAGAATTTGATGTCAGGACGGTGCGTTGGCCATGGTAGCTCAAAGGTTAAGAGCGTTTGGACGGAAACCAGGAGATCCGTGGTTCAAATCCCGGCCATGGCATTGAGTTTTTCATGTTGACTCTCTCCATCAGTTAATACTGTGATGATAATAATAATAATAATAATAATAATAATAATAATAATAATAATAATAATAATAATAATAATAATAATAATAATAATAATAATAATAATAATAATAATAATAATAATAATAATAATAATAATAATAATAATAATAATAATAATAATAATAATAGTAATAGTAATAGTAATAGTAATAGTAATAGTAATAGTAATAGTAATAGTAATAGTAATAGTAATAGTAATAATAATAGTAATAATAATAATAATAGAAATAATAATAATAATAATAATAATAATAATAGAAATAATAATAATAGTAATAGTAATAATAATAATAATAATAATAGTAATAGTAATAATAATAGTAATAGTAATAATAATAGTAATAGTAATAATAATAGTAATAGTAATAATAATAATAGTAATAGTAATAATAATAATAATAATAATAGTAATAATAATAATAATAATAGTAATAGTAATAATAATAGTAATAATAATAATAGTAATAATAATAGTAATAATAATAGTAATAATAATAGTAATAATAATAATAGTAATAATAATAGTAATAATAATAATAGTAATAATAATAGTAATAATAATAATAGTAATAATAATAATAATAATAATAGTAATAATAATAATAATAATAATAATAATAATAATAATAATAATAATAATAATAATAATAATAATAATAATAATAATAATAATAATAATAATAATAATAATAATAATAATAATAATAATAATAATAATAATAATAATAATAATAATAATAATAATAATAATAATAATAATAATAATAATAATAATAATAATAATAATAATAATAATAATAATAATAATAATAATAATAATAATAATAATAATAATAATAATAATAATAATAATAATAATAATAATAATAATAATAATAATAATAATAATAATAATAATAATAATAATAATAATAATAATAATAATAATAATAATAATAATAATAATAATAATAATAATAATAATAATAATAATAATAATAATAATAATAATAATAATAATAATAATAATAATAATAATAATAATAATAATAATAATAATAATAAATCAGGGCGGGAAAGTTATACTTCCTTTGTTTTTATTACTGCGCCGTGTATTCAGAATTTGAGATTTTTCAGCAAATTGCACTTTGTATTATATCCACAAAATCGCTGATTGAATCTTGGTCTAATGTGAACTTGGTCTACAACGAACCGTCGATACCGCTGAAATAAATGCACTCTATTTCTGAGCGATCTTTAACAATAGTTTTGCTAAATATAAATATACATTTTATGATCCAGGTCAACAGGATTTGTACTCTCAGGTTTCACTTAAATATTGTTAGTTATTAGTTATTAGTATAAGGAGCATGTTCGACACCTTGTGCTCGAGCAGTTTCTCCGGCTTTACTCTATTAAACACAAGGGAAGATTTCGAAAATGCTTTTATTGTCGATTTGACACTATATTAACCTGAAAAAACAAGCAATATATAACCTGTTTTACAGAGCAAATGATTCCCAATAGAATGAAATAAAATGCATTTTCATAGTATTACAATTTTCATGCAAAACCTTACTTAAAAGAAAACCAGCAGAACTTACGTCTGAGTCAATTCACATGATGAATTTTATCGCCTGACGCTGTTTTGTTGCTACCACCAAGAACTGAAAGGATAGAGATGCCACGTTTGAAATGGAAAATGAATATAATATGTTCTGTGTGTTTATTAGTATGCACATTTAATCTACAACCCAGTTTGTTGGTAGTGTCGCATCATGTGGTAGTTGGGGAGCGGTCACTAAATGCAAGTGTGTTGGTATCACCAATTTTATTGAGTATAATAGTGCAACCGAAAGTGGACCATGAATGCTTCATGCAGATATTGTGAACGGGAGATCTGAGGTTCAATTATTGTCAGGGCTTTTTTATTCGATTTTTAATTTTTTAAAGGTTTTCTCTTTTTTTCTCTTATGTGCTTTAAAATTTATACCTGGAAAATTTACTTCACGAGCTCCGTTTCTCTAAAGTATTATTAACGTGCGCTACTTGTGATGCCTGATCTAGTTTGAACGCGCGTTAAACATTCCTAAAAACTCTGGGGCATATATTATCAGGTACAAGACTGATAGATGTATTTCTGTTTTCTCTTTCCCCCTCCATTCCCTGCCGTTTTCCAGAATTAGGTTTACTCTCGTTCTGCGCGCTGTTTTCCATCGTAACTCTAGCTCCTGAGATTTGTTAGTTACCGTCAAAGAAAGCAGTATCGTATTGCTTCCAGTCATTGATGTTCCCACCCAGTCTTCTAGTTTACATGAGATATATGCTCATGGAACATGTGACATGTAAGAGGATAGTTAATCATCGATGGAATCTTAGGACAACCCACTACATCATGGATATCGTAATTCGACTCGGCGAGAAATGAATATTGATAAAAGGCAGCCATTACTTTTTAAGGAACTAGTTATCACTAGCAGATTTATCTAGTTTCCTAGCAATTGGCAGTTACTCTCATGCTTTCTCTTTCAATAATAAGAAGCTCTTCTGCCCCTTCTGCCCCCTCCCTCTCTCCTGTAATATGTCTATTCAGGTCAAGTCTCAAATTCAGGAATAAATATATTTATTTCATCCAGTTTGCCATACATATTATTTTGGACATGTCAGAAATACAATACATATTTACAAATTAGTTTCTCAGATTTCCTTCGAGTTGTATAAACTTTTTTTAATCAGATACATCCTCAATTTCTTTTCAAATTGCTGTCTAGAAACATCAGCTGCAGATTTAATTTCTTGTGGTGGTTTGTTATAGAGCGTGATTAACGAAACATATACATCCTTTGGAGATACACTTTCATTCACTCTATGCCAAAAATAGGCCACGTTTCCTCTTGTACAGTGATCATGAATTTGGTTGTTTTTGATTGGTTTGAACTTATCTATTGTATAAATTATTGCTCTGAATGCATAGAGAGAGTATATGGTAAGTTGTTTTCAAATGCCAGGCTTTGGCTGTAAAGCCATTAGCTCTCTTGCTCTCCAATATTTCTGTGTAGTGGGTCCGGCAGGTAGGACTTCACAGGTTAAAAGGTGTTCTTCAGTCATTTCCTCTTTGTTGCACAGAGGACAATTTGGACTTGTATAAATTCCTATTCTGTGTAAGTGTTCCGTAAGTAATCTAAAATTTGCTACTGCAGAATTACGTGGGATTTCTGGAATAATTTCTGGATTTTTGATTAAAATGTTCTATTTTTATCTTTGTTTTTTTGGATATTGGTTGGATGTAAAGGGTAAGTTTTTACTTTTGTTCTGCATTAAATTTGTACCTTTTTGATAAGAAAATCAGCTGATTCACTTCCAGCAATTCCACAATGTGTAGGTATCCACTGTAATATAATTATTTTCAATAGTTTTTGAAGTTGTTGCATCATTTTGTGACATTCTTTAATTTGGATTGACCTCATTTTATATTAACTTATTGCACATAATGCTGCTTTAGAATCAGAAAGTATGACAGCATTTTTAAATTTATCTATTCTGTGTAGAAGGTGTTGGAGTGAAATATGAATAGCCGTTACTTCTGCATCAAAATTTGTTGTGTGGTATCCTGCTGGTTGATAGAATGAGAACAGTGCACACTTAATTCCTGCTCCTGAGTTGTTGTCCAAGTTAGATCGATCTGTGTAGACATGTAACCACTCTTCAAGTGGGTATCTATTGTTTACAGTTTCTAATGCTAGAGCTTTTAGTACAGGTTTGGAAGTTTCAGATTTTGTAACTATTTGTTTTAAATCTAACTGAATATTAATTGGTTCAAAATTCAGTGGGTTTTCTTTGATTAAAATGTTTTCTTTAGAATTAGGAAGATTCAGATGTTTTTAAAGCCGTAACTTTGTGTAGGAAACTTGTTTGTATTTTCATCTTGATTGGTTGCAATAATATTTTCTCTCAATTTGTTGTTTTTAAGCGCAACATTTTTTCATGTTTTATTAGTGCCTGCTCCTCTAAAGTTAGATGTTGGATAGTTCCGAGTTAAGGCTTGCATTGCCGTGATTGGAGTTGATTTTGCTGCACCGGTCATTAGTCGCAGGGCCTGACTTTGGCATACTTCTAGGTGATTTATGTTAGAACTGTTTGCTGTAATTATTACCTCTGATTTATAAAGAAGAATGGGCTTGATGAATGTTTTGTATGTGGTGTTCAGTGTCTCCCAATTACTGCCCCACTTGACTCCAGGTAATCTTTTCAAAATTGATTTTTTTTTTGTTTATTATATATATGGTAAATAGTATATGGTAAGTATCTAGTAAGTAGTTCATTTTTAGTGAAGGTTTCCTTATATGATTCCCTTGCTTTTAGATTAAACATGATTCTGATACATTTCTTTTGATACATAAGCAATTTATCCATAGGCGTTTTTGCAGCAGCACCCCAGATTTCAATTCCATAAAGTACGTATAGACAGAAACATCCGTAGTATATTAGTTTCAATATGTTACTGTCACTGTAATTTCTGAAGTATCTAAGTAGATATACTGTTTTACTAATTATCCCACATATATGTTCAATATGTTCACACAATGTTAGCCTATTATCAACAATAAGACCTAAAATTTGCGTTTTTGCTTCAAGAATATTATTACTATCTACTTTTAGTGCCATATTACTACCATTTTTATTGAATTGCATCGGTTTAGTTTTTTTCATGTTGCAGTATAGGTGTATAGATGTAATTTAACAACCAGGAAGTGCTATTATTTAATGTAGCATTTAATCCTTCTACCGCTTTATTCCAGCATACAGCTGTGGTAACATCTGCATACGTCGCCACTGAAGTACTCGGGGGATTTTTAATATCATTAATGTAAATACTAAACAGTAAAGGCCCCAACACAGTTCCTTGCGCACACCATACTTCACAATTCCAAATTTGATTGTGCTTTTTGTATATATCTCCCATTTTTGTACGATATGTAATTTTAATATCGGCACAACTTATGGGTTAAATATCTATTATATTTAATACCTAGTAACGTGAAGAGCAAAGTAAATATATAATTTTCGCAGGTTTGTAAAGTTGCAAACAGTGATAGCCTAAATTTACTGAAGCTGTAAACATTTTGAAACTAGTCTTTCATGCTACTGGCAAATAGCCTTTATACAATCTTCAAAAGAAGAAAAATGTAAGGGAAAAAGTTTATTTTTGTCAATTCTCATTGAAATTAGCAATGCATATTGTTACAAAGTTCAATATTGACTGTCAACAAGTATTAATCAGAAAAGTCAGCTGTCTACTTAGCGTGTCTATCAAATATTCCATCGGGTGTGGGTTTGAAGTCTACTGCAACATAGTAGCACTGCAGAAAACACGTCACGATCTAACCAACTTGATATTTAAATTACTCTCGCCTATAAACGTGAATGTATCCCAAGCTCATTGCCACCTGTTCCACTAAAATTAATTTTGTGAAAGATTGTTGACCGATTTCCTCGTTTTCTTTTAGAATTTCTAAGGTCAAAGTCATTTAAGTCAAATGAGTGTAGCAGAGGCATTGTTTACGCATAGCAATACTTATTTATAGAAGCTCACTGTAATTAACGCACTATCGAAAATAAAATGTTATACTCAAACATTCTTAAATTATTAACGCTATCATGATTATGTATAACAAAAATGCATCTGTACTTGCAATATAACGTATAGCGCATAATTACAACAAAAACACAATCTATTGCAATTTTCCAAAAATAAAGCAAGTTGTTTCCACTGCACACCGTTTGTAATACTTGAATGTATTGTATTGACAGTATTTGCTTTAGAACATTTTCCGAAAGGTTTATTTTCTCAATAGTGACTCCTTTGATTAAAATACCACATGTTTAAGTTATTTGCATATGAAATGAAACGCGCATATTGAATAGCTTTTGAAGTCATCTTCAATTTGAATGACTTTTGCATAGCTGGTAAATCGCTAGAGAGGATGTTAATGTACAAAAATGTACATCTCGTTAAACCCTCAATTTATTTCAAACACAGTTCTGTGCCTAACCATTTCCGAGATACTCCTGATTACTGGTTTGCATTTTCCAGAACTTATAGAATTTCTCCAATAGTAAGTCATATGGATATAAGAGAATGGAATTTCAAAGTCGTCAGTTAATGGCAGCACTTAAAAGATCTAGCTATTGCGTAAGGCTCCTATGGACCCTAAATCCCGTTGTATCTGTAAGGATACATGGAAATAAAAGCATTTCTACAAATGTTTATCTTGTTTAACTGAGTTAAATCGGAAGCTAAGCTTTTTATTTAAATAATAGATTGGTTAAGAATGGTTAGAGATAAGAATTAGGATTACACTACGGAGGGGATTTGTTACGTAGGCCACCATGTTGGGTCCATTGTGCCTATGCCCCAAGTTGGGCACCCCCGGGAGGAAGGATGAGGTGAGAGGAGACAGAGGGCGGTCAACCCAAGGAGCCACGACAGTGCAGAGGACAGGATCCCTACTGTTTACTTAGATAGAGACATCCCCGACAGGTCAGGACAACGGACACGCTCTCCTACTACGGGACGGAAACGAGCCCAGCAGCCGAGCCTCAAAGGTCCCTGACTGACGGTCTCGAAATCGTCCCAGCAGAGGCACGGAGACCGGCAACCGACCTACCGGAGAAGGAAGTAGTTTACCTCAGAGGATATCATCCCTCCATGCACTTCCAAGACACCCGTCTACTCCTGAAAGGGACCACCAGATAAAAGATGATGTGAAATGATAACGGAGATGAAATGGAGGGAGAGGAGATTCGGGGGATGTAATTTACCTAGTCAGCATTCGCCTAGCGACCCGTAAAACCCCGAAAGAAACCCATGGGTCAGGGAGGCCGGCCACGGGAATCAAACCCGGGCCTCCCGAATTCGGGCCACAGGCGAAACCGCCTCCATCCCGCTCGGTATGGTTAAAGATAGTGTTTTGCCAAATAGGAATTAGCTATTAGTTTTTTCTTTCCTTCTTCTTCTGGTCATTATATAGGGAACAACTTTAAGAGATTTGGGTATTCTTTATATCTATTGTAGCAATCATATTAGATGGTGCAAAGAATACTTGCGATATCTAGTATCCTCATCGATGACGATATACAATCATGCTATTCTTCCCGTCAGAATGTATGCTGCGGAGGTCTGGAGCATCTCTATATCTAAAAGGACTAAACTCCTATTGTATCAAATACAAATATCCTTCTTGATGTTAGCAACAAACGCGTATAGAACAATCTCCAACAACGCTCTGAAAGCAATCGCCTGCACAATGTCCATTGATCCAGTTGTTTGCTTAGATCACGACATCAAAACCGTCTTCAGAGTTTAGTCCGCAAATGCAAAAAAAACCTATGCGGAAAAGAGCGGAAGTCCCAACAAGTTCGAAATGCGTTTACCCCAAAGATAACCACATAAATATAGATGTCATATGAGTTATAGGAAAAGCAGAAACTTTCATCTTCACAGACGGGTCCAAAACCGAAAATCTTGTTTAAGCAGGAATGGTGGCAATGAAAAACTCGAAAGAGATTTTCATTGACGTGAGACGACTAGCCCAAGAATTCTCAAGCTTTCCAGGCTGAACTCTTGGGTATTGACATGGCTGTGGAGTGGATGTAACAAAGGACAACTGGTAGCTCAAAATATGTCATACATGTAGATTCGAAGGCAGCACTCCTTGCTACTGCTAATAGAAGAACAACCCATACCCTGGGTGTCCAACTCAGCGAAAACATCATCCTCCTTAATATGGAAAATAGAATCACTCTCCATTGTGTCAAGGATCAAGCAGGATCACTAGGGACTGAAAGAGACAGTTATCTTGCCAAGATTTCTGCTAGCTACAGGACTGTACTAGATTACAATTCCATTCCCTTAACCTGGAGCAAACAGCTGCTAAAGGAATACGACACTACGATTTAGAATTCTATCTACACCAAATCCAATGAAGCCTTTCACACCAAACGTTTCATCCCCAACATATTTCACAGAAAGTCGTTATTCCTCTAGCCCAATTACGTAACTCAATTTCTTTTATATCCTGGCCGTTTTCACACCTACCTACACAAAATAGACATAAAAGCCTTGCCAGTATGTTACTGCCATGAAAGTCCTCCACAACGGCCCGAAAACTCATGGCAATGTAATCCTGTCTCTAAGCTCTATGGACCCTGGGCCCATTTGAGCATCATTTCACCCATTCCATTCATCGTCCGATATGACTTGACGTTGGAGGACGTAAATTACAAAAAAAAAAAAAAAAAAAAAAAAAAAAATGTAATCCTGTACTCAAAAGAATGTCCAGCTCTACTAAGTTCAGTCCCACTGCCACTGGTTTTTAACACACATTTTGAAATCGGCAAAGGTTGCAGAACTTCCGTAGAACATCCTCCGCACACATTAATAGAAATATATAGGAGGGATGTTCAATAAAGAATGATCATATTTTTACGGCCATAATTTTTAGCACTAATTTTTAGCACTTAGCTTAATGTGAAACAAACACGCCATAGTAGCTTGATTGTTGGTACTCCTGGTTCCAGCTTGTGAGAACCAGGCAAGTTCTGCATTGTTCAGTATCGCCGACGGCCGCAATGCAGGTAACATGTAGTTGAAATTGATTTTTTTTTTAAATTTACGTCCCCCAACATCAAGTCATATCGGACGGTGAATGAAATGGGTGAAATGATGCTAAAATGAGCCCAGGGTACATAGAGCTTAGAGTTACCCAACATACATCTTTGAGGATAAGGGAAAACCCCGGAAAGACCTTATCCATTTAGCTCATCCTGAACGAGATTCGAGCTCGGTACCTCTTGAACGTGAGGCAGATGTGCTACCATCTATGCTACCGAGGCGGGCAGTTGAAGTTGATGTTAGAGGAAGATCCGGAGAATCTTTCAAACTAAACCACTGCTGATGAAACTTGGCTACATCATTTTAATCCTGAGAGCAAAGAACAAAGCTCAGTGTGGATATCTCCTTCATCACCAACCCCCAAAAGGCAAAAGTGGTTGCTTCTGCTGGGAAAGTTAAGGTCATCTAATTCTTTGATATTCATGGAATGGTTTATCAGCATGCTGTACCTGCACACACATCAGTAACTGGACAATACTTCAGGGATGTCCTGAAAACATTGCAAGTCCATATCAGGCACAAAAGACCACATTTCCGTGAAGCAGGCTGGATGCTCCACTACGATAATGCGCAGCCGCATATTGCCAATGTTGTTGCTGAATATCTTGCAAAATCAACGTGAAGTGCATTCCTCACCCTCCCTATAGTTCGGATTTAGCCCCATGTGATACTTTTCTATTCTCTAACGTGAAGAAAGGCCTTCGTGGGAGGCATTATCCATCATCAGAATCAGTGGTGAAGGCTGCGGAGGCGATTTTGAAAGATCATTCAAAAATATTTTCCAGCATGTCTTTGAAGACCGGCAGAAACGCTGGGACAAGTGCATCGGTTTCACGAGTGACTACTTTGAGAAGGACTATCAAAATTATGAGGATCAGTAAATGTACGTTGTCAAAAAAAATGTGATCATTCTTTATTGAACAGCCCTCGTAAATTGTACAACAAGCGTAAATATCCTGTGATATATCTACACGTGAAACAAGGGTTGTAAATTATGTATTAAAATAAAAAAAAAAAACCTACTGTACCAGTCTATTTCCATTGATTTGCTGATGAAGCAAACTTGCTCTTAAAATACTCCATCATCTCTTAAAGCTAAGGCTTCCCCTAATTCCGTGGCATGTACAAAAATATATGAATAAAGGGGTTCCCGTAAGTTTATCCCGCTTAACATGAAGTTATTAGGAGAATAAGCCTTTTGTAAGAACAGTTTGTAAAAAAGTGAATGGAATGAGTAGATAATAGATATAAAATGCATCTTAAACCACCTGGTTTCTCATCTACCTCCGAAACTTTAATTAAACTCGGTACATATTACAAAGAAATTATTGCAGTTCTTACTACCTATATAACTTTTGAAGAAATATTTATCCATATTGAATTTCAGTCTAAAAACTGTGAGAAAAGGAACGCTTTGAATGACGAACAATGCTGAAGAAGACGTAATTGAATAAACTGAGGATTAAGTATAACGCGTGCTTTATTTAAATTGCACAGGACCAATTGAATAAGTATTTTGTACCTTTAAGCTTAAAGATACTAAAGAAACAATCTTTTAGGATAAAAGTTATAGGAATAGCAATAATGCAAAAGCGTAATATAGTACATGCTTTTGTTTAACACCAAATGTCACAGAAACATAGCTTTAAACGAGATTTAATGAAATCTTATCAAAGAGCTTTTTTGTTTAAAGGAGTCTTGCAAAAGCACCATAACTGCCTCGTATCTGGACTACTGTAGCTTGCAGATGTTTTCTTAAGATGCCATTTTGTACATTTTGTATACTAGTTCTAGTATTTTGGGCTGTCTCCTTGCAATGCCTCTGCACACTTCTTAAAGCGTTATCTTTACTGGCACCGTAAAAATAAAAGGAAATGGTAGTGAAGAACAATGCTTCAAGAGACAAATGGATTCGTGGAGCTGTCACATTGAGCCCATTTCCGTGAGAGAACAGCAAGGAGCTTTAAAAGTTCCTATTGCGGCAACAGATGAATAAGATGTCGGGTTGGAGTTAGTGTGGTCTGGCTGCTTCATCTTCCACATCGTAAATGTCACCGTTTTAGGAATGAGTGCTTCAGAGCAGGGCCTCAGCATTCGTGCTAACCACTGCCAATAAACAAAAGACGTGCGTTTGTTCTCCTGTAGGAATGTGGTATTTGTTGGCATTTCCTGTTCAGAGCTTTTTTCTTTAACACCTAAAATGAATTTCATAATTACAGAGTATATTACCATAGAGAAAAACCAGTTGACCTTCCAAGAAATTTTTATACCCAATAAATTACACTGAAAATCCCCATTATTATTGACATTTTGAGGTCTCCTCTGATGATTTTAATAGTAATACCAGATTTTTAAGACATTTGCATTATTAATGAAACATATAGGTCTTGAATTTTCTGTGAATAAACTATGAAATCCCATTTATTAGACTAAATTTTATAATTTATGAGTAGTAAAACATACGAAGTAAAACAAAATAAAAGAAGAGACACAAGTAAAGCAGCTTACTGACTGAAGAATGCAAAGTTCATTAAATCACCAATTTGTATCAAATGTTTTCATAGCCGTAGTCCTTTTCAAATACTTCATATTATAGGTTTCTTCTGAGTGATATTGCTTCATCTAATGGATATGTTTCAATTCTTTCTCGCTTTATTTTTGTTTATCTCTATGAATATGCAGATTAGAGGACATAGAAAGACAGGAAATATGGAGAAGTCTAGAAAATATGAAATCATTACAATTTTACAAGCAAATAAAAAGAAATTGGGGACGATAAGCATATGTAGATTACTGCAGTAGACAAGAGAGAGAAGGGTTAGCTTGGATGAGAACAGAAACAATATTTCTGAGAGGGATAAGAGGTAGGGAAAAGGGAATTTGTGAACTGTGTGGGAGAAAAGAAACCATGGGACACTATGTAACAGAATGCGAGGAGGTTGCAATGTGGAGAAAAACGATTTGGGAGGAAAAATGGGAGAAAGTAGAGAAGAAGATACTAGCTATAAGAATGTTAACGGGAAGGGAGGAAAAGAAGGTAACAAGTATTAGTGAGTTCTTGCAGAAAGTAACAGAAAAATAGGCCAGAAATGTAAAGAACATAAGAAAGGAAGCTGAGGGGGAAGAATGGGATGAAGAATGGGACTAATTAAGTAACAAGGAGGCATGGAGATTAAGAGCTACCTGGCAGAGCACAAGACCAGGGTGTCATGTAAGCTGAGGTAGCAACAAGGTAAAGACAAATAAATGTAGCCAAAGGTTGTAAATTGTAAAAATTTGGAGTATACAAATAAATAATCTAACATCAGAATACGAAAGGTAGTGAAAAAATAAGCAATTAAATATTACTTCCGCCTATTATAACCAATGACTTGTTGCTTAAAATTATTTCCATGTGTATATTGTGAGTAGATATGACAACTATGTTGATACCTTCTGTTTCTCGGCCTTCGAAACCACCAACTCTCGAATAGTAAACCATGCATACCTCAGAATATGCGCGGGAAGATATGAGAATGGAGAACATCGGTTACTGACAGGTAAGATGAATGATTTTATAAATAAATGTTAGTTGGCTAATGCACTTCTCGGAGAGTAATGATAAGCTGTTTGAAGGGAGTCACCGACTACTTGAAAAGACGCAGTTAAACTGTTTCTGAATAAGAAGCTATAACTGTTCTAAATCTTCTAAATGATTGAAATGACAATAATGTGCTGTCTAAAATAGTTTTCCGTAATATTGAGAAGCGTAAACTGCCCTGAGTCAATGAAATTCTCCGTGGAGTGTTCGCCAAGTTTCGAAATTTATTGTTTAGACACTACCGATAATCAAGCAAGTAAACCTTATGTAACACTGTAAACCATAAAGTGAAGAACGCGAATTTTGAAACAGGTGCTCTTTTATCAACTTGAGCACTCTCTGAATCTACACCAACATCCTACTTACTTTGTTAAAATCCAAGCCTGTCTTTCGCCTTTGAAGCACAGTTTTTCACTCGGTGACTTCTGATATATTAAATACAACTTTCGCCATGTAATTTTCAGAATTGGGCTACTTGCCTTAACATCTTTCTTAATCTTAAGCTAACGTAATTTCACTACAAGCTTAATTACCTTAGCCACACTGCCTTAAAAATTTCCTTTCCTTAGCACAAAAGCTACATAATAACCCCCTTCAATTCTCCTCCAAAAGCTTACATTATGCACTGATTGAACACGCGAATAAATTTATTGTAGTTTTGTATTGTAATGCGTATATTTATAGTAATTATTTATCCGTTTAACTTATAATTTCTTTACAAATTATTATTAATCTTGCGATAGCTACGAGGGCCATTCAATAAAGAATTATCACAATTTTTTTGACAACATACCTTTTACACATCCTCATAATTTTGATGGTCGTTCTCAAAATAGTCTCCCCTGAATGCGATGCACTTGTCCCAGCGCTACTGCCAGTCTTCAAAGACGGCAAATAAGCTAGTGGACATCTGCAACTTATACCTTTTAGAGGGAAGTTAATGTTAGTGAAGTTGAGAATGAAACCATTAAATGATAAGAACAGCGAACAATATCAAAGAATTGTATATAACGTTAAACAAAACTAAATGCCTTATGCAATGTGACAAACATTTTATTTCATTGTGTTTAATAACACTAAAGCATTTGTAACGGAAAAGGATGCTGTTTATTTTACAGTAACTGGTTGAAAGCGCTGTACAATTAACATCATAGCAAAATAAACTACCTTGGAACTGTCCGAGTCATTATCGACTTTTTCACAAGTAACTGCCATTTGCCCTATTACCTGAAAGCGGGGTTGGGGGGTCACTGATAAAGAGCAAGGAGTAATGTCTTTGTTTTCGTGGCCGGTGCGTCCAAATAACAACTTTTGAGGTTCGCACACCAGTGGTTCCTGCGCTGCCTAATCACAAAATCATGTAATATTTAATTCTGCATAAAATTATACCTAAGAGAATTTCGGAGCTGCGACACCGAAATTCGGACTGGTTAAGTTATAAACTACGCAACGGCTATAACCGTTCGGTATCGTTTTGGAACAACCTGTATATTTGGTTTGGTAATGAGCTTTCAAACAAGGCACATATTGTTTAGTTTGTAACTATTTGTAGTCGAGGGTTTTTCACATATATATATAATTTATTATATATATAATTTATTATATATAATACTGAGAATTTTGTATTGATGTAGCACAGTGATTTTTGTATAATATTTCCTTTTAGGAATGCTGTTGTTTTAGAAAAACGTCTTATGTAATTGTAACTGTTAACATTATATCTCCAGATTTAGAGATGGATGACGCAAAAGGAAGTGGAAACAAAAGGGAGAAGAAAAGAGCATTCACTCCAGAATCTTGCGGTATTATTCTGAAAAGAGTTTCATGTTAAAATGTTGTAGATCCACATCTCTGACATACTTTGCAGTAAATTGAACTATGCGGACGAGGCGTGCCAGCGGAAGATATCTGCCTGGCCTCTATTCCGGACAAGTGGTCTGTAGTTATTCACACCCCAAAGGGCTTATACCGACCGGATCCAGTTCTTTTCTTGCAGAACCTGCTTGCTTGCATATTCTCACAAGCGGCTGTGTTGCCTAAATGCAGCAACAACAGCTCCTTAAATGAGAAACTTCCCTCCTCTTATTGGGCTCCTTGCTTTAAGAGAGGGTTCACAACTGCTTTTGTGTCTGTATTTGTGTGTGACCCTAAACGAGAACGTGCTATATGACCTCCGTCCCGTCCTGCAAATGCTATCAATCAATTACACACACCATGCTATCCTTTTCTTTACTTATTCGTATGATTGTGGATTTCATTTTAGGAGTATTTCGACGACATTAAATCTAATAGTTTTTGTTTCGTCCTTAAATCTTATGTTTCCATTGCATTTGTGAAAGTTTTCAAACTCTGTTGATTGGGTCAAGCACAATACCGACATAATAAAATATCTACTACGAACTATACATTTATAACTATCTGCCAGTGGAAAACATGGTAATCATTTTATCTTTAAACGCCTATAATGTTATAAAAATGTTATTTGTATTATAATATCAAGTTATAGGCCCCAAGAGGTAAAGCAAGGGGTAATAAAAAGTTTGAGCGGATCATGTACTATTTGAACCCAAGTTGAAGTGGCAGAGTGATGAAGTAACCTGTATGATACCATTTAGCCAACGCTATGTTGGAAGGGAAGGTTCCTACACGAATAAATAAGGTACAACCTAACGCCCACCTCGAATCTTTACACGCTTTTTACAGCTTCATAGAGAATTTTGAGCTCGTTTTGATAGTTCTAACACAAATAAAAAACTGCATCTACCATTACAATTACTGTATAAGCTAAAAAGTACCGTAATTTGTGACAGAAGCGACAACAATCTACCTAATTCGTAGTAATTTTGGTTTGGCTATATAACGAAAACACGTGTTGGCTGAATATTTAAATCCAATTGGTCCCACTATGTAGATCTTTCATTTTGTTCCAATGTTGTCAACTGGTGCATGTGATATGTTGTTTTTTTCAGGGACATGTTTAAAGGTGTGCGTGAATGTACGCTAATGTTAACTCCTCTAAATTATTTCTGTAGCTCTCTGTACCTGGGTATGATATTTTTGGAATCGACATACATAGCGGTTAATTTCTGTCACATACAACACTTATGCACTGAGTTATCTACCCCTTCTCTATAAACTGTTGTGCAAATCATCCTTTAGAAGTTACTCCACAAAGGCATAAATCACATATGCCGCTTAGCACGTTGCATAAATTCAAAAATAAATAGGGGCATATGACTCACCTGGTTATAAAACATACTATTTGAATTTCCTTTGCAGATAGAATATATTATTTGATTATTGTAAACTCTGAATTTAATTACTTTTTTGCTCAATACACCTGTTTATGAAGACGATCGTTACCAACTTCTGTCCTTAAATCGATTTTGACATACTGATAGCAATTTCATATATTGCTGTTTAATATATTATTTTATTATACTTGTATATTCTGTTAGAGGTAATTACTTCAAGCAACATTTACATTGATTATAATCTTTCAATATAAATTGCAATGGAAATTGGCACTAGCCGTGTATACGACGAGTGGAAGGAGCAATCAGACTGAATAGTCGAATACCACGACCGGGATTTCCCCCATATGATAGCAACCGATCGAGAACTGGAATATGCGTGGTTCAAATGCTGTCTTTGGTATTAATTTAATTGTTTGTAATTTGATTTTATTCCAATTGTAGTTCAAAAACCATTATAGAGGATGTCACGAACTTATGAATGTAAAATGATTATATAGTTCGATGTAAACAACTTTGTGTTCTTTAACTGGCTGTGCGGCTGCAAAAGTTGCACTACGTTTAACATTGTAGCCCCGCACCTTAACTCACACTAACTTAAAAATGAATATATTTCTTAAATATCGCGGCACATGCTAGTGTTAAAATCATAGTTAATTCAATTTTAAGAGTATAAATTGTGTAAAAGAGTATATGTTATAGACAGTACTATAGGAATCCAAGATCCAGATTTAGGGGAGTGTACGTCCATAAAGTCCCTGCACTTAAAGTAGCTTAGCTTAGAAGCGAGTCCATCCACTTCAGTGGGAGTGGTAGGAGGCCTGACTTCGGTGCGCTACACTAAGGGGATTGGGGAAACTCTGTGATACCATCCAAATCATCGTCTGCTTCGCTCGTGTAAGACGCAATAACAATCTCTCGTGATATTTTCTGTTTATGCAAGCATTGCCTCGCATCACTAGCTTATCCCCCTCAAACTACTTCGCCGCATCCCGCAATCACACAGAGCTTGGTGCTAACAACAAACTCAGTTTCCCGCATGAGGTTTGTACATGTGACGGATGCACGGTTGCCTACCATTGCCAGAGGCCAACTGTTTAATATAGTAGTGATCACTGGTTCTCACATCTCGCATTTGCGCAGTGTCTTATTATGCACTCGATGCTCCTGAAATCTTCCCAGTGGATAATATCATAACATTCCTTGTTTTCTTCCATTGCCTTTAACTGCAATGGTCATATCGGCGGCCGTTTTCCTTTGGAACACATCGCCTATTTCAGATACTTAGGCTTTTTAATGAATATATAACGCACACATTCGCCCTCTCATTCATACCTCCAGACTATGTGGAAGATGGGGAATCATCTTAGTTGCAGAAAAGTCCCCACCCACACCGGGGAACCCTCGCTCGGCAGCAGGTGCTCTACCGACTGAGCTACGTATCCAGACCCATTATAACATTATTCCTATAATCATTAATATATCAAGAAACATCACATGTTCACCATACGGCATTATAACACTGTTATAATGTTCTAAATTTTTACGCTCACAAATGTTTTGTATTATCATTACTACAATAATCTAACCTCACAAAACTGACACGTATTATGAGAGCATTTTAATGTATCCTTATGGTGTTATAAATGCCATTTTGACAGTATTTTCCGCATCAGTTAAAAATAAATATTTTAGAAGAAGATTCAAGAAGTAATGGAAATGGGAGAAGCAACACTAGCAACGGTAAAGGACAGAGAAATGCCCTTCGAATGAAGAAATTATTTGACATGCTTATTTTGTATGACCATATATGTAAAGACAGAGTGGATAAAGAAGCGCTCTCCCAAACTCACATTTTGAGCCCGTATGTAATCGTATGTGATGTACCGACTGCAATTAACATGGTACGGACACCAGCACGTAAGTTTCTGCGTGACGGACAGGTTACCTGGGTAATTGGTGTTTAATTAACCAACTCTAACGAGCTGTTGCTGTTGTGGCGGCGAGAAAAACACTACACGCTCTACACAAATACGAACAAGACTGCATTGCTGGCTGTTTTATCTTACCTTACACCGTAATGCGCGTTCTTACATACACCTGTAACCACCGCTAAATACAACTGCTTGTCAGCCTACCTTAACTTAATAGAAATTAATTAGTCCTATAGTGCACTATCATCATTGTTGGACATAGGCGTAATTCATAGTTCGCCATTTGAGTCAAATGGCAGAGAGTTGAACTTAATTGAACACCGGAGGAAATAATGATAATTACACATTCGTTATAGGTTATGAGTTTTTAAAGTTCATTACCAATAATAATACGTGTCAACGAGTTACAGCTAGCGTAATGGTAATGCGACTGCTCAAGTTCAAGAGGTCGCGAGACCCCGAGTTTGGTCAGGTTGAGTTATCTGCATAAGGTGTTTTATTCCATGGTTTTTCCTTACCCTTAAAGATGAATGTCGAGTAAGTATAGGCTCATTTGAGCATCATTTCATCATATCAGCCATTTCATTCATCACTCTATATGACGTATGTTGGACAGCATTAGAAAAGTACTATGCTATAGCTTTATACTTCAGCCCAAATTATAAATATTCTACATAAAAATATGTTACGTTATTTTAGGTTTCCAAATGTTCCCTAAAACTAAAAAATGCCTTCAATTTAAAAAATTTACTACTGGATTAGGATTTTAAATGGGTCCATGTAGACCCAGTGGGAATACAAGATGGAAAGAATTGCGTTGACGGATGAAATATAAATAGCATGTGACATATAATTCGCATCATTAACAAGAAAAATGGCATGAGGTAATAAAAAGGGGCTAGAAACTGTAAGATGTCAGTAAGATGAAAGATAACTAGGATATAATATATTTTTGCCCACAGATTTATTCTGTACAATGCAAGAAACAATCAAATGTCCATTACTTTGCATGTCCTGTTCTCTTTCAATGTTATTTTCTATTTCTTTGTCTGAAAATTCCCAAAATACCTTGTCATAAGACAGCTCTCCATTTAACAGGCGTTCTAGTATATCCTGTTCGGATCATTTAGATATCTGAAAGCAAAGAATCTAAGTAATTGGCATGTAGGTGTTTGCACATAACCTTATTTGATATACTTACGAACTGCCATCACTTCCTCCCACTGGGGCCATATGGAACCACCACTGTTTAGCTCATAGCACAGTAATGCATATAATTTTATTATTGCAAGACAGCTATTTATTATCCCTGTTACCCATACTGTAACAGTATATTTTTTAAAAATGTAAATATTAGAGACTTACCTCAAAATTATTGCAAATCTCAAGCGCAAAACAGCTGACAGCTATGTATTACACTTCCAAATGGATATGAAGCTACAGGAAGTCTTATACTTGCATCCTGTGGTTGGTGCTGCCATCTGTCTCCAAGGGAAACACTCAAAACGCAGTGGTGCCATGTGGAACCACTGGGATTACGTGAATATTGTCGTTATGTTAAATAAAGTTTGTGGGCCCTTTTGGACCCATTAGACCATCCTCAAAGAGGAAGGGATGAAGAGAAAGAATCACAGGAATTACAAACTGCAGGTAGGCAGAGATGCGCGAAAGTACCTGACAATTCCAGACTCGAACACATGTCTCAGTACTGGAGCTGCCTAGAGAGGTGACGGATGACCCGTCGACCGAGCAGCCCTCCATTGTCCACAAGGAGCACCTACTCCTTCCTTACAAATCTTATTACGACGCCGACATACGCTACGAAGCATAGAAGCAACCTGAACTATGAGAAAGAATAACAATAACAGTAGTTATTGTAATAATAATGATAATAATAATGTAAAGAGTTAACAAACTGCATTAAGCATAGTATAAATACGTATTTTGGTATAATACGTTTGTAGTTATAAAAACATTATATTGTAAGTGTTTTAAAACCATGTAAAATAAATATATTTGATATTAATATTATTTACTTGCACTGGTGTCTTCAGAAATTGTGTAGGGCATAAAATACCTTCTAGTAATCCTCTCTAATGGTAAATGATATTGTTTTTATGTCAGAAATCGCCATAAAATAGTTATACTTTTTTGTAAGGGAGACACCTGAAGTTTGGCGGCTTGAAGTTTGTTTTTGTTTTTCTGCAAATTTTAAGTTATATATGTTAAAACCGTGTATTTGAAAGTGGAGGAAATCATATTTATAAATTTGTCAGCAGTATAATGTACAACATAACAAGGAGAACGTTGAATAGATCAAAAAGTTGTGTAGTGCCAGCCAACTGATTGGTGTGTGACGTCAGTTGGCAAGCCCTTCCTTCTTCCCAAATTAGTGAAAGAGCTCAGAGAAAGGGCGAAGTTATTTCAGTGAAATTCTAGTGGGAAAGGAAGGCTGCACATGTGTTTTATACCTATAAAGTATGTTTGATGTTTGATATACAGAAACATATGAACAGAACACCTGACAGTGGAGGTAACCTGAACGCTCCTCTAAATATGGCCGGATAACTATAACATAAATTGAGAACTGAATTTCTGATGGCAGTAATCACACGTCAGGGTCGTCTTTGCTAGAGACGTCACTCAGAAGATCTTGTGGCAGTCTGCGTTTGAGACGAGCTGCTTGGCAAACGCGAGCGCCGAGATTGAATGTAACAGCTCCAGGGACCTCTAGATGGGAGAAGAAAGGAGTGCTAACCGTCTTATGTCCTGGTGAACGGAGATTAGTCTTGTTGGTGCTACCCCAGACTGGAGCTGCATAGGTACAAATGAGATGTATAAAGAATCAGGGAGGATTCATAACCAAGTGTAATTCACCTGTTGAGTAAAGGGTAGCGTTTCGATAACTGCGCAAATGCAAGTGTAACATTCCGACAGGAGTGGGCGTTCCAAGCAAATCGAGTGTTCAGTAGCATCCCGAGATATTTCACTGGCAAATTGAGTGTTAAGCGTGAGAACTGTTTGCCCAGCAGCTGTAATGAATCCTAGGTACTATGTTATGTACTTATGTTGGCAATAAACTGAAGTGCATTAGAGTCTAATGCTTATCTTGAAAAGTTGTAATTACCCGTCGTTAACTTATAATCCATATAATTTATATAATTATTTAGAATTATGAGTTTTAACTATGTATAAATATGTAGTTATAACATTTAATTGGGGTAATTTGAAAATCAAGTATAGGAGCTTAATTTTCATTAGATATACCATCCCATACTAATTGTGTATAAAACTTCATCCACACTCCGTTGATGGTGCATATAGTCAATTGAGTAAATTTCTCTATGTGCTAGAAATGTTGGAGAATGTGAAAGGATTTTTATTATGATTAGAAAATCTGGACATATTGTATAGCAAAAATTACAATTATGTTAACTAAGTCCTACACAAATTTTAAACCATTTCTACTTTAGATTTTGTAGGGACTAAGTAAACAATTATTAAAACTCAATCAGTACGTATATGAGATCTATTGCTTTACAGGGGAAAGTACGAGTCAGTTGGAGAATTTGTCATGCTGGCATGCTACCATCGTAACTCAGTAATTAGAGCAACTGGACGGAGACTGGCAGATCTGTGGTTGAAATCCTGGCTATGGCGTAGGCCTTTCCTGTGAAACTTGACCTGCACACGGTTACTGAAAAGGAACAATTAATTTCCGATACAAGAAGTGTTTTAAAAGTGTATCTCATTCAATTTCCGACGTGTTGCAGTATTGCACCTTGTAGTTTATGGGCACATATAAAAATTAAGTTATGAATTAATGTACCCTGTAAACAGACCACATTTAGGGACACTGTTGTTCTCCACCCAGGTACATATATCTGAGCTACACAATATGTATCTCGTGTTCACACCCCAAGGTTCTGACCTCTCTTATACAATACCTTCACCACAAAATGCAAGTCAGGCGTTCAAGCAGCTAGTGAGGAAAAAACCCAACAGCATTGCCTTTCAATATAATCAGGGCACTTTTTCAGGTAACAAAAGCTTTTGTCAGTATAAAAACTACCAATCTCAGAGGAACGTGTTCATCAATACAAGTTGTAATAAACTCGTTACTCATTGTTTACTATCGAGGAAATGTAATAGTTATCGATAAAAGTATTTATACATGTATTTATAAAGTTGTGTTTAATTCATATACAGAGGCCGACAGAAGTATTCGAATAATATAACATTAAACATTGCATGTACTATAAATGTTGTAATATTTATTTAGCAGCGTTGAATTGTTAAACGTGTAAATATTAACTTTTTGTGTCTCGGAAACAATATTACTTTGCATGCATTTATTACAAAATCTGTACTGTATTTATTCTATTGTCCCTCTTATTGGAAGACGTAAGTATTCGAACGTACCCTACACGCCCCTACCGCATAGCAGTTGTATTTATGCTATGCCTGGAGACAGTGTGCTCGAAGTTATTCAGCCGATTGAGAACTCACAGGTAATATGGGACGTAAAGGTAAGGAGACAACGATGGCAGAGAGGAATATCGTGATAAGTATGTGCAAACAAAACGAACCTCTCTCTAAAATTGCCAAAACCATTAACATAAGCAAAACTACAGTGTTCTGCATAATTCAACGCTTCAAAAGACAAATTCTGTTGTAAATAAACCTAGAAATGCCGCTACTTCTAAACTCACCACCAGAGACAGGAGGCAAACAATAAAAATAGTTGAGCAGAATGCGAGAGTCACTCCATTTGAGATTAGAGGATGCCTTGAGCAATATTCTGGCACTGTGGTTTTCAGCAGAACAGTTAAACGGATTTTAAATGTACTGGATAC
The DNA here is from genome assembly GCA_030765055.1 of Mantis religiosa. NCBI lineage: Eukaryota > Metazoa > Arthropoda > Insecta > Mantodea > Mantidae > Mantis > Mantis religiosa. The sequence goes on from CM060949.1 coordinate 98,666,609, forward strand.
AATGCTCGCGTTCCTAGGAAGAAACATTATGTTAATAAGGTGAATAAGAAAAAGTATATAGAATTTGATAAACAGTATGCGGTGAAACCAACAGAATTCTTTGACAAGGTTCTCTGGTCGGACGAGAGCAAAGTCTGCTTATAAAAGAGTGATGGACGTCTTAATGGGTGGAGACTGCCAATTACAGAATGGGAACCTAAGAACATGGTAACTACAGTGAAACATGGTGGCAGTAGTGTGATGGTATGTGGCTGTATAGCTTCATCTGGCTTTGGGGAACTGGTGTTCATAGATGGGATCATGAACAAATTTTAAAACAAGAGGATTCTTGAAAACAAACTTAAAAATAGTGCAGAGAAGCTGGGATTAGAGCATAATTGTTACTTCCAGCAGGACAATGATCCGAAGCATACTGCTGAAATTGTAAGGCTTTGGATCGTGTACAACACTCCTCACACTTTGAAGACACTGCCCCAATCTCCAGATTTAAATCCTATAGAAAACATCTGGAAGGAACTCGAGGGGCGTGTGAGGAAGCATCACATCAGAAGCAAGGACCATCTGAAAGAACTTCTTCAAACAAGGTGGAGAAATATGGACTCTGCAGTCACTAAACAACGCATACAGATAATACCAAAACGATTATCAGTAGTAATTCAAAGAAAGGGGATGATAACTAAATACTAGCTGTTCTCTGTTCGAATACTTATGTCCAGATGTAAAGTAACCCTTTTACTTCTCCTTGCAGTGCAAATTAGTTTCAGTTGCTATTTATGAGTTTATATGTTTACTGGTGGACTGAAGTTTATTTTGTACCAGTTGTGTTAACGTATGCTTACTCTGCTTAGCTTTAAAGTAATATAAGTAATAAATATGTTTATGTTCGAATACTTATGTCGGCCTCTGTATGCCAGAAAACTATTTCAGTAGCCAAACCTCCTTGCTTGCTCGATTTTCTGACTGTAATAAGTGAATCAAGTTTTATTTCATTATAAAATTATAATAACATCCTTGTTTATTAGCTTGCGACACTGCCTAAATGTTTAAGCTATGTAGGAAGCAGACAGGAACAAAAATGATAGAAGTGTGACGGGACTAATGAGACAGCCCTGTGTTTCGATCCTGCCGCATAGCTACGGAAATCATTAATGGTTCAAACAATGTGGTCTCCTCTTTTCAAAATATTTTACTGTCAATCAACATTGTTATAAGGAGGGATGTACAAACAATGGTAGTGATGATTATGATGAAGTATTGGAGATGGTGGTCATAGAGGAATTTATAGCGTGTTATTTACAACGTGGTGTTAATAGTAATCAAATACCAAAATTACAATGCACTAGCCAGATAGAGACAGTATGCCTGCTTAGTGCTGCCCGAATGGTTCACACCGACTTTTTAAAAATTTTACACTAAGGGTTAATTTAGGTTGGCGGACTGTGTTGAAAATCTTGGAAGACGCTGCATTTATGTATTACGTTAGCATCTAAACGCACCACAAATACATACACACACGCATACAGGCATGTCGTTTCGGATTTAGGGAACTTTAAAACTTGAATTTCCGGAGAAACTTCCATATCTAATTTTTAGTCGGAATACAATATCTACTTTACCCCTACAAAGTAAGAAACAGCTGGTTTGAGTTTCATTTCGTATATATCAATTACTGGCTTTGGTAGCACTATTTGCGGATGTTTTGACTGCGTTTTAACTGTTGCTGGAGTATACCACAATACCAACTTGAAAAGAGAGCTTCATATACATTACATACAGGTAAAACAATTAAATTTCACGTCTTATTCCAATTGATAGAGCCATATTTGAATTTGTGAGTAGGAATACAGCATCTAATACGCATAGGATGGTGCAGTCACCACCGTGGTCTGTCATATGCGCTTAATAACTAAGGATGTGACGCTAATGCTATGTACAATAAGGGGTAATTTTAATACACATCAGTTTTGAGTAATGTCGTAAGCTTCGAGAAACTTTTCAAAGGTTTACCCTAAATTTACCTAACTGACTTTCTGCTCGGACAGTCACTTGTAAAATGACCGCTTGAACTTATTAAGAAATTACCTATGCCAGGTTTCCAGCATATACAAAAATTATAGGCTGTTAGACACATTTAAACACAATGGGTTCGTGTTAGGATAAAAGAAATGCTTATAGACACAGTTCTAATATAGGTTGTTAGCTAAGGAACTCTAAGAAGGTTACTACACTACATTAAATGTGTTTTGATATCATCAAGGTTCTAAAAATGTCGTGCAAATATTAGAAAGTTTGCAGTTAATTAAACAATGTTTTGCTGTTATTAAATTAAGTCCAAACTGTAACCTTAAGTATACAATGAAAGGAGATTTCAGTGTTTGACTGACAAGTGTGGATAGCTTTATATCGGTGTTTTGAACGGCAGTCATGCCAAGTTGAGCTATTGGCACAGCCGAAGGACAAAACTTGTGGGCTAAGAGCACAACAGGTGTTCTGGCAGGACTCTCCGTACGTGGGGAGATGGTGGATCTATCAGTAGCCAAACCTAGCTTCACATGTTACGAATAAAAATGCAAATGCCCTATCTTATTATGTTCCGCCTCACTGGTCCACTAGCTCTGTTAGTATAGGTGTTAATTTTGGTCAGACTGCTTCCCATCTTTTCTTGGCTGGCGAGAAGACTATCTTATCTAGTAACTGAAATTATAAAGCTGTAATTCGAGAAAAACTTCTAATTAGAGCTAACAGTTACATGGGTTATAGGCAATATAAATATTAATGTCAAAGACTGTATCGATTAACTGTTACCTCTCCTGCTATATAGGAAGCCCTCTCTATATAAAGAGAGAGATAGAGCGACTATGTGTGAGTGAGTTGGTGACTGGTTATGCATACATATAGACCCCATGAGCTAGGTTTCTTTGTATAGGTATGTAAAGTTTCTAATGGGAGGCGAATCAAGGGTGAAACAAAGGGAGGGAATTTAAATTTATCATTTTCTTTCGCTTGGAATGAATTCACAAAAGCAGTATTATTATTATTATTATTATTATTATTATTATTATTATCATCATCATCATCATCATCATCATCATCATCATCATCATCATCATCATCATCATCATCATCATCATCATCATCATCATCATCATCATCATCATCATCATCATCATCATCATCATCATCATCATCATCATCATCATCATCATCATCATCATCATCATCATCATCATCATCATCATTATCATTATTATTATTATTATCATCATCATCATTATCATCGTCATCACCACCACCATCATTATCATCATCACCATCAGCATTACCATCAACTTTATCCCCCTAGTATCTTATAACACTTATTAGTGTATTCCATGAACAACCGAAAAACAAATGTTGGTATAAAATTGCTTAGCATTCCGCAAGAATTTCCTTTCGTAACATTTTAATCCCACAGAGGGCCAAGAAAAAGTGAAACTAAAGCAAATGATGGATATATCATTTGTACGTGCATATAACATGTACGAGTAAAACAAATGCACTTGTCTGGCTCCTTCATGGATATATAAATATTCCTTTCAAATATTTCAGGAATGGTCCACCGTGACTGAGTCATTAGAACGCTCGTCTCTCTCCAAGGCGGCTCGGGCTCGATCCCAGGTGACCGCAAAGTGAAATCGTGGTGGACAACAAGGCGCTGGGACGTGTTTCCTCTGGTCTTCCGTTTCCCCCCGCCATCATTCCACCAACTGCTCCATCATCCATATTTCCTATCATTCATTTAATCCTCATACTATCATTCACTTCTCTCGCTCTCATCCCAGGTTTTGTGCTGGACCCTCAACCCTGGATCCTCTATCAGACTCAGTGCTTGGGCTTCCCTCGCCCCGACTTTCCGGGCTAGTGGAATCCGTGTCCCCTAACACTGGTATTGGTGATGTATAAAGAATGTTTCAGCAAATGAAAAGCATTATAAATTTTTACTTTCTACCAGTATATCAAAGTAGAGAAGATATTGTATCCACTCAAAATTTTGATTCTGAAATTTCACTAGAAAAATGTTTTGAGTTTACATTATTAAAAAATAGAAATAATTCACGTGTGTGCGTCAAAATGTTGATTTCTCAAAACTGACCGTAAACGTTTTAATAAAATTAGGTTTACAGTATTTTCATTCTAAATGAAATGTATGTATCAAACTTTCTGGAAATACGTCCTGAAATTTTCTTCATTCTAAATTCCTTTCACTAACTGGTACAACGAAAGCTATAAACGAAATATGGCTAGAGGGAAAACCTAGATCTTGTTTATGCTAATAGAATTTTTTGCACAATTGTTTACGACATATACCCTTTTATTAACTTGAATATCTCAAGCGTTATAGCCTTTCTAAAATAATAAAAACAGATTTTTATTATTTATATTTTGCTCCTATTAATGCAAAGAGACGACCATTTCAAAGCCATCACACAATATAAGCTCTTAAAAGATTTTGCTGTGACGTAAATCTACGGTATCCCCCCATTCCCTAGAAGGTAATATTTAACTAAACCATTTCTCCAAACGTTTATCTCGCTTAATATGAATAGTCTCTTCTTAAGAATAGTTTTTGAAAAATGGTTAGAATATTTATGTGAAAGAAACTCATGAGCTTTATCTTTTTAATTACTGTATGGTTTGCTTTGTTGTTGGAAAGCAATCTAGAGCACTGGAACGAGGTATATAATTGAACTGCGTAATCAGCTGTACCTCTAACTTTGATATGCAATGGAAACGAAAGATTGTTCCTAATAAAAATATCCGGGTTTTAAAAATAATTATTTGTGCAAAATTTAATAAACAGTAACAAGACAATTTTTATATGAATGTGCTTGAATTTGAAAAATACTCACTGATCACATATGGCATAGGACTATAGAAAATGTATTTTGTTTACTTCTCTCTTTTCTTTACTTGAAAGTGGCATTCCATTCTATTTTGTATACTTTTGGGGGGGGGGTGATCTTGGTAGAATGTATTTAAAGTTATACTGCATAATTTTTTAAAGATAATCAGCAAGTGAAATATATTTTTATTGATATAAAATTATTTTTATAACTATCTCACTTGTATAACTAACCAGCAAGTATTTACTTGAGTCGCTCACAACAACAAATTTTCTTTTATTGTTAATCCTTGCCAAATGTGTTTTAAAAAGGATTAACTTCGCTCATGAACAGCCAGTTTGTCATGAAATTTCCAACTGTCCCAAACTTAATAGCAGGTTAATTTTTAATGTTATAATTAAATGGTTATTTTGGCATTAAAGAAATTAATGTTTTCTCTAAATTATAAGCTAAGAAGGGATTCACTATTCCCATAAAAGGTAATTTGTAGTCATCTTGTACTGTTTCACTTGTAAATTGTTCAATACTGTTTAATTAATGAACGCCTCGTTAGCGTGTCTGCCAATGTTCAAGAGGTCCCGAGTTCGAATCTCGGTTAGGGTGAGTTACCTGGATAAGGGTTTTTACGGGTTTTTCCTTCATCCTGAAAGACGAATGTGGGTTAACTCTACGCTCTATGGACCCTGCGCACATTTGAGCGTAATTTCAACCATTCCACTCATCGTCCGATATACTTAACGTTGGAGGACGTAAATTAAGGAAGAAAGACTGTTTAAGTAACAGCTGTGATGATTGCCAGTATCTATATTTTCTCGTTTACATCATTGGATTCACACTTGAGAATAGAATTATTACAAAGGCAGAAGAAACCAAATATAACTTTGTTACCAAATGATCTACGATTTTCTAATCATAAAACGTTTTTAAGAAATGAAGTGTTTACTAAACCTGGCGCAAAATAACGTTCAGAATTTGGAAGTTTAACATCTTTGGTATAAACAAATCTTTTTGGCATTTATAGTATTTCATGGTTTTAAAGATACTTTTTACCAAGCAAGATTCGCCAGCATAGAGCATCCAACACTTGCATTCGAGAGTTCCGGGTTTAGAAACACTCTATTATGTTTGTTTCCCTTGCATGGTGTTCCCTGATGGATTAGCAGCTACTGGGATGGATTCTTGGATACGTTTATGTTTCTTATTCCCTCTAATTATTCTCCTGTCTTTACTTTTCAAGACTGCAGGGCTCAGGGCGGAGTATAGTGGTATACAGCTTATATGGAGCAGTTGCTTTCTAACTTGACAGAAATTTCGGCTGCAACAGAGCTGTGGGATACGGGAGAAGTGTCTGTGGAATGAATCATCTGCAGTAGGGATCCCGCTAGGTTATCTCTGGTATCACTAGTTTCACCATCCTTAGTAATCCTTTCCTGATATACAAAGAAACAAACATTATTTTGTATTCAAGGTCCAGTCATATAAGTAGACATGATTACTGTGATTTGAAGCTAATCTGTTGCTGTAGACGGAGCTACTAAAATATCCATGAATTAAATAATGCTCTGTCTGTTGGTTAACCTTCGTTGACCTTGGGCAAAAGTCTGTATCCGCATTCCCTTCAATGTCGTCGACAAAGACATGCATAACAAAATTTGTAAATCTCATGCTCACCTTGAAATCTGGAGCACATTCAGCAACAACCTTTCTGTTCGTGCTATAAATATGGCTTCATGTAAGCTCAAGCACGTTCCATATCTCCACAGCTATTGCTCAGGACGCGCGGCCACATCTTTCACTGGTTGGTGTAGAGCTTGTTGCCATTCGCTTCCATCCCCACAGCTGCGCGTGCCTTACCGTCAAATATAGCAATTAGACCAGATTGATGTCCTACTCCTTCATCACCCTGCACCACACACTTAATTTATTAGAAACCTCGGTATGGGATACATTGCTGAATCCTTTCCTACCATACAATATAGCATTCTTCGTTGTAGAGCCTCTCTGTTCTCGTTGAAGTTTTGGTATACATTTTCAGGTAATGTACCTATATTTAAAAGCAAAGCTACAATATCTATGAAATATTGCATAATAAATAACATCATATGTAATATGCGAAATAAATGTACAATATTTGAATAACATGAAGTCTTTTTTTGTGGGAATATGATCAGAATTCTGTCTCCTCACACCAGAGGTTTCGGTTTGATTCTCTATTCCGGCGAAGTGTTTACGTTAGTTAGAAGCATTCTCTATCCTGTGCAGTGCACAAGTGTACAGTGTGAGTGTGGTTTAGTAGTAAAAGGTTCTAAAGAACCTACAGTTCAGTGAGTTGTTCCTCAAGTAAAACCGCCGAAATGACTACAGAATTTAGAATAGGCTATACAAATGGAACCTATAAGAAGCAAGGTTTATACATACCCTAATTAATGAGCATAGCTCTTTTAACGTGCACCTTTCTATGAAAGAGATCTTTTTTATATGGCAGTAATGCGCCACAAATTTATGCAGTGCCTATAATAAACTCAGGGAATTATTATCCACTTGTTATTTAGAAATAAAACTTAATATTATTGTGTCTGACCTGTAATGTTTACTATCTTAGGAATAAGATATGCCAGTATATAAAATGTAATGAATGTATATAAAATGTAATGAAATAACTGAGCATCAGCACTCATAGCTCGCTTCATTACTAAGCATTTCTTCTACACTATCTATTTGTCCTGTCTGCCGTCTATCTTCTTCCCTATTTGTCTCTCACACCATTCACTCCCTTCTCCTTTATCTTGTATTATTTATAACAACGATAGCTCAAACTGCTGTGAGTATAAAGTCAACTTTATTATTTGGAATGCGGAACATAAAATTGTATCATTCTTTTATTTGTAAATTTTGCTTTTAATATGAAAAAATGTTAGACTTGCAAACTTCTATGTGTGATAAACACATTTAACAAAGCAGCAAACTTCAGCTTGGTACTCAGAAAGATTTCCTCACCAACTGCTTCCGTTATTATTAAAAAAACAATCAAAGCATTTTAACCATTATATATTACTTTTATTTTCTTTCTACACATAAAGCATACTTTGATAGGGTGTGTTGTATTAGAACAAGAATAAATAAAATGAGTGTAATTGTAAACATATGAGCACCAAGTCTATTGTGTAGTTATCCTACCTTCACATTCTGAGAATAAGCAAGCACGCGTTATTCAAAGACCTCATCCCAAAAAGGATTTAAATTTAGGACGTCTCCTTAACTACAAGAAAACCAAATATTTCCAATTTTTCTTTAGTTTATGTCTCGTCATAATCCGTTTCGTAAATTTATTAAAAGGACAAATAGATACCTATATTTAGTGCAGCATGCTGTACTGCTACATTAGCAAGCTTCAAACCAAAAGATAATCAAATATTCCAGGTCAGAACTTATCATAAGATTTTGTAACACTTTACATTTTTATGGGACTCATGGCAATCATTTTTGACCGGAAAACCCTGAAGGATTGCACCCAACTCCAGAAACTTTGCGACATGAACTCTCGCCCGCTGCTGCTAAGTAAAATAACTTACTGATTTATGAAAACCAGATTACAAAAGTTCGGTGTCTTACTTATTCACAGGGTTAACGCATATTTCTTTCTTTCTTTCTTTCTTCTTTCTTTCTTTCTTTCTTTCTTTCTTTCTTTCTTTCTTTCTTTCTTTCTTTCTTTCTTTCTTTCTTTCTTTCTTCTTCTTTCTTTCTTTCTTTCTTTCTTTCTTTCTTTCTTTCTTTCTTTCTTTCTTTCTTTCTTTCTTTCTTTCTTTCTTTTCTTTCTTTCTTTCTTTCTTCTTCTTTCTTTCTTTCTTTCTTTCTTTCTTTCTTTCTTCTTTCTTTCTTTCTTTCTTTCTTTCTTTCTTTCTTTCTTTCTTTCTTTCTTTCTTTCTTTCTTTCTTTCTTTCTTTCTTCTTTCTTTCTTTCTTCTTTCTTTCTTTCTTCTCTTTCTTCTTTCTTTCTTTCTTTCTTTCTTTCTTTCTTTCTTTCTTTCTTTCTTTCTTTCTTTCTTTCTTTCTTTCTTTCTTTCTTTCTTTCTTTCTTTCTTTCTTTCTTTCTTTCTTTCTTTCTTTCTTTCTTTCTTTCTTTCTTTCTTTCTTTCTTTCTTTCTTTCTTTCTTTCTTTCTTTCTTTCTTTCTCTTCTTTCTTTCTTTCTTTCTTTCTTTCTTTCTTTCTTTCTTTCTTTCTTTCTTTCTTTCTTTCTTTCTTTCTTTCTTTCTTTCTTTCTTTCTTTCTTTCTTTCTTCTTTCTTTCTTTCTTTCTTTCTTTCTTTCTTTCTTTCTTCTTTCTTTCTTTCTTTCTTTCTTTCTTTCTTTCTTTCTTTCTTTCTTTCTTTCTTTCTTTCTTTCTTTCTTTCTTTCTTTCTTTCTCTCTTAATAAAATTGAAGGAGGAAGTAATCAAAATCTTATATTATTTATTCGAGGAAATGCTATCTCTCTCTCTTTCTCTCTTTCTCTCTTTCTTTCTCTCTTTCTCTCTTTCTCTTTCTCTCTTTCTCTCTTTCGCTCTTTCCCTCTCTTTCCTCTTTCCCTCTTTCTTTCTCTCTCTGTCTTTCTCTCTCTCTTTCTCTTTCTCTCTCTCTTTCTCTCTTCTCTTTCTCTCTCTTTCTCTCTCTCTTTCTCTCTCTTTCTCTCTCTTTCTCTCTTTCTCTCTCTCTTTCTCTCTCTCTTTTTCTCTCTCTTTCTCTCTTTCCCTTTTTCTCTCTCTCTTTCTCGCTCTCTCTTTCTCTCTCTTTCTCTCTCTTTCTCTCTTTCTCTCTCTCTTTCTCTCCTTATATATGTATTTATTTATTCGTTTATCTATTTATCTATTTCCCTATTTAGGTATATTTATATTTATCATTGTATATTTCTCTTTCTTTGAAGTTTTCTTTCGTTGTTTCTCACTTACGAGTTTCAGCCTTTAAATCTCGGAACATCGCGTAAATATTTAGAACTTTTGCGACAGTTGCACAGCCCCGGATATGAATAGATTTTCATATGTATATTGTGTCCTGATATTCACTAATTTATGTTGCTCAAAGTATACATCGTACAAAAATGATGCACACTTAACAGTAATGTCTACTCTTTATTAAATAAAGCAGGCGAAGGCATCTCGGCCCTCACGTTCTACACGCCAAAACTTAAACGAACCGCTGTGTATCTTGCAAATCCGTTATACAGAGCGACATCCTCTCATGTTTCTTGTGACTTAAATAACTAAACACCCTTTAGAAGTGTTAAAGGAGGACTAGAGCGTAGCAGGACGTACATTTTAAGAATGAAGCTATCCATGCATTAAACAGTGAAAACGTTTGCTATCAATTTGAATTGAACTAACTTCCATTATCACAATATATAAGCTCATACAAAACGATATGTCACTGCATGTAGGTGGCTCTAGCTGGTGCGTCAAATGAGAACTAAAATCCGTTGATCGCGCAATTTTAGTCATTCCTTTTTTGTCTCTTTCCGGAACCCTTCACGCCCTTATTTTATAGTCAACGCACTCCCTGTACGCACATAGTCCATAAAGAAGAAGACATTACGACCTTTTGGTACCGTTCAATGCCCTCATGGAGTACAAAGAGACTTCGGGTATCTGAGCTTCTTTTAAATTTAATTATTTTCTGCCTACGTCTACTCCGTGTGCTACTTGATGCTGAGAGGAGCTTGTTCCGAATTCGCATCACATGCTGCCACTGCCATCGCCAATTTTTATCTTATTATGTGAGATGATATCGCTACGAGAGAGAAAAAGAACAAGAAACGAGCCGTTTAATTTTAAGCGATCTTCATGTTAATACATTCATCTACAGGGTCCACTTTTTCATCGACCTAGCTTGTGTAGCAGCAGTGGCGTTTGTTCCAGCCAAGACCTTCACCACAAACTGTATTTGATTCTCATTGCATATGAGATTTATTGCAACTCGATTTAATAGACCTAATTTTCTCAAGTGCTGTAATATTATATTGAGATATAAATGTGACAAATATTTATCAGTGTTGAACGGGTAGAATTGGGAAATACGAGAGAAATCGATTATTTTCTACTACTGATATTTACAAATGCACAAAACGTGTGCCTATTGCATGCCTTGTTCGGCCTTTGTGGATAAGAAAAATGTTATTAAATAAAAAAGTACATTCATCATTTACTAATAGCTGATGGATATAGTAGAGCTTACCAACATTAGCATTGGTAACGAATTGCGATCGAATATTCAAGCGTGATTATTGACCAAATGTAAGTAATGGAAATTAATTGTTCTTTCATACTGGCTGTGTGTAGGCTAAATTGTGGAAACGTAGAGTCAGATTGAAAAATTCAATGCCATAGCCGGGATTTGAACCACGGATCTTCTGGTCTCCGTCCAGCCGCTCTAACCCTTGAGCTACTATGGCCAACGTGCCGACATGATATTAAATTCTCCAACTAACTCGTATTTATCCCAGTAAACCACTTAGGAGTTCTCATAAACACATGAAACAACTACCTTAATGTCGACTTACAACATGTAAGTAATTTAAGGAAATTAATTCCATTAATTGGGTCAATTAATGGAAATTAATTGTTCTTTCACACTGGCCGTGTGTAGGCTAAATTTTAGGCTAAATACTAATTATATATATTCTACGTTGGCAACTGCGTAGAGTTTCGGCTATCCGCAAAGTACAGCGCTGGTTTCAGGTAAAACAAATTGTTGGAACACTATTCGATTTCTGAGATTGAAGAATGTAATGTGGCTGAAATTCACTTACAGCTTGTAGAGATTGTAATGTCTTCGACATGTCACAGAATGATGTCGAAAGTTCGCAGCATCGACGAGGAACACAGTGGCCTATCAGCACGACAGCTACAGTTTTAAACACAGCTTGCGTGAGAACTCATTCAGAAGAATTTCTTTATACCATGTGACGCTACCATTTGGAATGTCGTTCGGAAGAATGCGTCTCAATGTTCATAATATTCTTTAGTACCGAAAAAAATAATTGTTATCCATGAATTCCACGAAATCTGTCCAACCAACCAACTCAAGGAGAAGCGCATAGGGACAAGTTTGGAACAATTGCAAATATTTTCCACAAAGAGAACAGTTACCTTCACGTTCTTACGGGTGTCCACACATGGATTAACCACAACTCCCCCAGCATTAAGCGGTCAACTAAAAGTCAAAGTCAAAGACATTTAAGGCGACCGCATCTGCCGGGAATGTGGTCGCCACAAGCTTTCGGAAGTCATACTTGTGTAGACTTTGGAAAGGGGCCCCAGCGATGCTGTGAGACCTCAGCACGATTCGCAAAGCAATCAGGAGAAAACGACCAGGAGACGTGCGACCTTATACAGCCCAGAAGACTACCACGATGTAGAATCAGCTTCACTGGGACATCATCCATCCTCTCTGCAACCCAGACCCCGCTCCAAGCGACCTTCTCATTTTACTTCACCTGAAGGAGCACCTGCCAACGACTTGCTCACTGTTTTCTATAGATGAGTAAATGAAACGTTCATGACAACGTCGCTGAACATACAAGAGCAGAATTTTTACCAGGAGAGAATATTCAAACTCAGCATACAAACAAGAAGTGCCTAAAGCGATAGAGACTATGTAAAAAATAAACCTAGTGTATGTACTTACTCTCAGTTGCTGCATTGGTTGCATGAGTGAACTGGACTGGACTATTTTAGGGAGGGGAATCGTCACGGAGGTCCAAACAGATGTACCTATACCCTAAGTGGGGCACCCTCCGTAGGAAGGATGAGGTTAGAGGAGACAGAGTGGCATCCACGACAGTGTAGAGGTACAATTTACCAGATGTAAGCACCCCGGTTGGCCAGGACAGTGGGCATCCCACCCTACTGTGGTTCAGAAACGGCCCAACCACGGGAGCAATTTCGAAGACCAGAGACCGTCCTATTTGAGGAGGAAGTTTTCACTCAGAAATATCATCATGCTATGCACCGGGTAAGACAAAGTCGACCTTCTACCCTAAAAGAGACAACCAGATGAGAGGTGATGTGAAATGATAATGAAGAAGAAATGGAGGGTCAGGAAATACGGGGGATGTAATTAACCTACCCAGCATTTGCCTGATGATCCAGGAAAAACCCCGAAGGAACCTATGGGTCAGGTAGGTTGGCCACTGGAATCGAACCCGAATCTCCGGAATGTGGACCACAGAGGAAACCGCTCGAGTCATTCCATTCCGGTTGTTGCATGAAATTAAATCTACAGGTTTCATTACTGGCTTTGTAACCTTAGTTTCCTATCACTACATAGGGATGCCCTTAAAATTGACTCGATGCATTCCGTGACCGACTTTTGCTAACCGAGATAACTAACATCTGACACTTTATAACAATAATACTTTACAATTTCCTCCGGTTTTGCTTGATTAATTTTCATTAACAATTGCATGTTTTCCCATTTGACATTTTTTCGGTAGCTAATTGATTTTTCAGGTGATTCAGTAAAATTTGCTGTTTTTAAGCTGTGCTTAATGATATAATTTTAGGAGGCAAAATTCTACAAATAAATGCGTAACCAAAGCGCAGTATATTTAAAAACCTTCGAAAATCACGAAAGTCTCACAAAAACTATATGACTGTTTCTTTTTGCAATATAAGGGCTGTTTAGGTTGGAAGATTTTTTGAAAATGTTTGGTGTTTGTAAAGACTAAAAAATGTACCTTATATTTTTTTCCCTATTTTTCTCTTTGGTATACTTGAGTTAGAGGAAGAATTTAACGTGGAGATTTTATCAGAAGCATTTTGAGGTTCCCCAAATCCAGAATAAGGTTTTTAGAAAGGATTTCGTTGTCTATTCGTCTTTAAACATCAGAATTTAGGAACAAAAATGACTGTTACATAAATGGAAAACCATAAGAAATGCAAAAAGTCTTATTAGTAAGAAATGTTGGTTCTTTAAATCACACAATTAACATAAAATCTTTTGTGGTAGAAACAGTATAAATTTAAATATCTACATGCACGTTTTCTTAAAGTATGTGTAAGTGCTGACTGTCTATTAAGCCTACTCTTTTCTCCGCTTTCATTTCTACATAAAAGAAATATGTAATCAAACAACTTCTGTAAATGTTTATCTCAATTAAAACGAAGTGAAGAGAAAATAATTTAGCATATAAACCTTCGGTTTTATTTTAGCATTAAATTAAGCGACAAAATGCCTGCTTCGGTAGCGTAGATGGTAGCGTGTCTGCCTCACGTTGAAGAGGTCCAGAGTTCAAATCTCGGTTAGGGTGAGTTAGCTGATAAGGTTTTTCTGGATTTTTCCCTTATCCTGAAAGACGAATGTTGGGTAACTCTTATCTCCATGAACCCCGGACTCATTTGAGCATTATTTCACCCATTTCATTCATCGTCCGGTATGACCTAACGTTGGAGGACATCAATTACAAAGCTACAAAATAAGGAAATGCTAAATGTAAATAACTTTCTAAATAGTTTGTGATCAACCATTCAGTAATCTCAAATAGTCTACAAAACAGACATATTTGGTTGATTACAATAATTCTTCTTCTTGAGAAAGTAAGTTTCACAGATATGCAACTTCAGTTACTTTTGAATATTGCAAATGAATTCTGTTTGTGCATGTCTCTGTATTTAATGAAGAGTTTCTAGTTTGATATTTGGAGCCCAAAAAATGCCATAGTCAATAGAATGTTAAATTCCTCTGGGTTTTCTTTAAATTTTATCTAGATTATAAATTATTCTTATCAATAGTATTGGTATTTGAATCATCCTCTTTAAGTTCGCACTGAAGCATATACTTGCCAAAATTTTATAGAAAAATAAAATTCTATATGAGAATAATGTTTAGAATTAAAAGGAACAAAAGAGAAAATCAAAAGATAGGTTAATTGTGATAAATGGTAATATTTAGCTCTAATAACAATGAAAAACCCAATGAAAATTTAAATTTTGTTCAAATTCAAATTATTTTTTAATTTTAGACAGATTTTAATCAAAAACTTCGTGGTTTTAACTGTTGACCTTACTCTTCTACAAAACTTGTCTTATCCTAAGACTGAAAATTTGTAAACATGTGCATGTGAGTTTTTTTATCCAATTTGTTCTGCTTACGCTAGAAGGACTGTTTCCAAGAACCCAACTAGCTATATTTTGGTTGGAAAGAATTTGAAAAATGGTACACAGAAATATAATAACTTTAAATAAACGATAAAAACACATTAAAATTATATACAGAGCTCTCGATAGACCAGACCTTCATAGTGTAGTTAGCAGTCATTTATGGAACTATACGAAATCTCAAACTAAAATGTTTGCTCTATATAATCGAAAGTATAAGAAAAGTGAAAATACGGAAAATGTGTACAAAGTACATAACAAACTAGAAATAATTTTGTTACCAACGTCATACAAGCATCATGGAGCTATTTAATAAAGCAATTTTGGCACACTAATGAAAAATCAAAACGGAGCTGGCCCCTTAGCCCAGTCGATAGAGCTTGTTCCCGCCATGCTAGCGCTTTCGGGTTCGATTTCCACAATATAATTTGCACCATTATTTCATATCCGCAACAGGCAGTTTGGTATCCTTTTACCTTTGGAATATATTGCCATCAACAAAGATGTTAACTCTTCCTCCCTCTCTCTCTCTCTCGCTCCGTTCCTCTTTCTCCCTTCCTATCTCCCCTCCCTCCCTCCCTCCCTCTGTCAGTTTTGCAAATTAGGTCACACACCCTGCCATACCATCATTTACATTTCTATACCGTGGGGAGGACAGGAAATAACCTTGGCTAGAGAAAAATCCTGATCCTCAATATGGAATCCAACTCGCGATCACTCGCAAAATAAGAGCTTTCCCATCGACTGAACAACGTGGTCAGTGAAAATAAATCGGAGATTCTATTTTAATTATCCGACTAGTTTTGGAAAAAATAAATGAAAACACCAACATTTAAAATTTGCTTGCAATTTGCAACAACTAAAGATGCATCATGTACTATATAACACTTTATTGGTATTTGCCGAAAAGCATATCCTACGGAACAATATGAAAACGAGAATGTGCCTATAAATGTACTCCAGAAGAGGGTGTTTAAAAGTTCAAACCTCTGACTCAATGCTGTTTAAAAAGCATATAGCTTATTTAAAATAATCTTTGACGTGTTTTTCAGCTAACCAGGAAATACAAAAATAATCTATGTTGTTTTGAAGAAATTAATTAGGCATTCATTGGCATCCCATCTCAAAGAATCAAAAGTAAGTTTTCAACATTTTGAAATTAATATGGTAATATAACGCTCATAATAATTCCAATCTTTTATTTGCAGCTTTTTCGGAATTGGCTTACCAAAGTCAGTCCATAATGTTTTGGAGTGAGAAGTTAAAGATTGAGATTAAAGAAAGAACATTCAGACGTATTTTCTTAATTCGAGCGTATTAATCAATATATAGCTTAAGCTTTAATTTGCATTAGGAAAGTGGTTACAAAATATCGTAGTTTGACAGACCTTCGTTTAAAGATATTAATTTCCTGCAGAGCTGAAGGTACATCGACCTAGAGTAGTATTTTGCTCACGCCACTGCTAACCGCAAAGATGCTATATAAGTGACTATAATTTTCGCAGGCCAGCAGAGGGTGCTCTGCGTTGTTCAGATCTAAATGGGCATCACAGCTCCCCTCCAGGGCCAATGTAGTTTTTATCGCGTTGCAGCGCGTCAAGTGAGACGAGTTTTCCCCCCTTGTCCGAAGGAGAAACGTGTCAAGCGAGCTAAACACTCCGTAATCTCTTTTGATCTCATGTATGTTCGTCTCTAGATTTTGCGAACTGTATCAGAAAGGAATCAGTTAACTTTAAGAATAAGAACCTCATAAACTCTGTGCCTAAAGGCCAGTATCACACTTTGCTGAAAAATAAAAAGTACAAAACTGTATTTTAGGATATCGTTCTTATCGATTTAGCTGGATTTATAAACTGAAGTATTATAACTGAAACCTATATTGCCTCATATGAATATCAGTACGTATTTTAAGATTATTTTATCTGTGATTGAGCCATTTTATCCGTTGTTATTGAAAGAACAAGAATGCTAATGAAGAATACGTTACAGATAAAATATATAGGTACACAAACAACCGAGCAGGTTGGTTCTGGTGATAGCGTCATTGGCTAGGAGAACCTGGTTTAGCAAACTGCTAAGCAAATGCTGCGAGTGATAATCACATCCCCCAAATTTGTTATATCTCCATTTCACTTCACTTCTCATTTATTTGCCAGTAATATACGTTTTGAGGTCCTTCTCCGAGATGCTCCCCGTTTTCTGTGCTCACATTCTTTGGTTACACACGGTAAGTTTTGAAAATTGTAGCAGGATCTAACAAAGGTCATAATGATAATGTCAAAACTTAACTTTTCAACCTGGTTGGATACTTCAGCGTTCTAATGTCGTCGGGAATTTCTACGTGCATGGCAGGGAATTTGCCCTCGTCCTCAGGATGAAAGGAGGTCTGCGAGTCCCGCCTCCCCATGGGATGTGTAAGTTCTCAAGAGGAGGGGATCTGGTTGTACTACATGGCAAAGCGAGAAAGCATATCGGGAAAAATTCGCAACACAGAGATGTTTACCTCAGCTTATCGCACATACACGGTGAGTCCAGTGTATGTATAGTCTGTTCAGATATAATAATGTTTTCTGGACAGCAACGAAATTAAATTACTAATATTTTGCTCTTCTAATCGACCAGATAAGACGCGATGAGAGACGATCACAGCGCTGGTCACCTGAAGGTCAATTCGCGTCAACGCTCTGTTGAGTAATAGAGGCCGTCACCGACGAGTTTCAGTCTTTAGCTGTCTCTGCTCAGCTCCGATTACTCAGAGTATTCTCACCTCATCCCTTCCTCTGGGGTGACGTTCCATCAGAGACGTAGGACTTTTCCCCTTTGAAGCTTACCATGCACACAAACAAATCTTTGTATTGCATTTAAGCTTATATAATACTTCTTTCTGTCTAAATTTATTCCTAAACTAAAAGAGAAAACAAAATGTTGTGAAGATCCAACCATGGGTGGTAATGCATGATGATTATTGCATGGCCAGACCTTGCACGGTGGGAGGGGGGAGCTAAGATAGGATACACATGCTTTGTGGAGAGGTTGGAATTTTCTGTTTAAAGGCTCAATTATATTACAAAATAGTGAAACTAGAATTTAGACTGAAAGGTTTACTACAATAATACAAAATACACAAGTGGCCACATGGCCCTGACTTGTCTGAAAGTGGACAAAGGTCCGACCTTGTTGACAGCTGGCTCACAAGAAAGACAGAGCAAGCCTTGTATAGTCCCGCTGCTGGAACGGTTACCATGGATTTATCTTTGTTAATAGAGACCTCTCAGATAACGCACTGATTATTCTTGTACGAGTGAAAGGGGTATTGACGCGCCTCCTGTTCGTGTGGTAAGCACCAATGAACGCACCACTTCAGCCAATGGAGTTCGAAGAAATCATAAATGACAGATGTATGTTTACTCCACGTGGAGTAATCAGTGCTTTATCTGAGAGGTATCTATTACCAAAGATAAATCCATGTGTTTTTTTTTAATTTACGTCCTTCAACGTTAAGTCATATCGGACGATGAATGGAATGGGTGAAATGATGCTCAGATGAGCCCAGGGTCCATAGAGCTTAGATAAATCCATGGTAATCGTTCGCACAGCGAGAGTATACATGCTTCGAGGAAGAGGTCACGTGACATGACGTCACACACAACTAGTCAATTGATGATCCAACATATTATTTGAATTAAAGTCACTTATGACATTTTGACCTTAGTACAGATACTTAATATATGGGCATATATTTGTAAAAACTTTAATGAAATGCGCAGTGAAGCAGTGAAAAAAAAAGAACGTTGATAAGTCACCAAGAGAAAATTAGCCTATTTACATTTGCCTACCTAGAAATATTTACATGACTAAACCCATCGCGTTTAAACATAGTTAAATTTAGGTAACTCCTTTGAAAGACTATTACAAACAAGCAGCTTTCCAACGAAATGATGTATCTACCTACAAATATTTTAAGCAATTATGAAACTGTCTGCTAAAGTTTTAGCAAATTATTACCTGTTTAAATAGAGGCAATCACCTATTCGTAAATAAAATAAATACAAATTAAATTAAAAGGTTACACATTTTTTAGAAGAATAATCTTGTTAGATAATTCGTACGAGTATCTGAAGTGATGTTAGTTATAATTTGACAAAGCTCTTTAGGTAAAAGCTAATATACTTCAAACATCTGCTTAAAACTTAATAAAAAGCTATAAAACTGAAGTTCTACACTATACTGCTTCTAAAATAAGACCTAAAGCTTTCCTGGCGACGAATGTGCTCAAGTTATTCTCGGGCAGCAAGCCAGGTGAAAAGACGATTAGAAATCGACGTTTCGGGAGTGTGCATCTCTCCCATCATCAGGATATTTATTGAATGTTATAACCACAAATGAAACACTGGATGCAACAGAAATATAAACAAACATCCGCCTCAGTAGCGTAGATGGTAGCATGTCTGCCTCACGTTCAAGAGGTACCGAGTTCGAATCTCGGTCATGGTGAGTTATCTGGTTAAGGGTTTTCCCGGGGTTTTCCCGTATCCTAAAAGACGAATGTTGGGTAACTCTAAGCTCCATGGGCCCTGGACCAATTTGCGCATCATGTCACGCATTGCTCATCGTCCGATATGACTTAAAAAGTTAAAGAACGTCAAAATTCCATTTACTGAACAAAAGACTGTTTTCAGTAAATTAAATGCCAAGTCGGGAGATGGCTTGAGTATAGAAAATTAATTTTGTTAAAGAAACGTAACTACTTAACTTGATTATCAAGCTGTATTGATGTGTGCTTCATAAGTCGACGGATTTCCATTTTTAAGTCCGGTTTCTAAGAGGAGCTTAACTGAAATCCAGCATCACGATTAAGCGTGCTCCTCTCGGAGGAAATGTCCAAAGCCTCCTTACTGGGAGTGGAGAATTAAGAAGGCTTTGGTCATTTAGAACAAGGTATGGGTGGGGTTAAATTATTTCTATGAGTAATATTTCCCATTTAAGAGTAGGTCGAATGATAGGAGCTAGCTCCTCTTGAATGCTGTGAAAGCCTTAGTTGCCATGTCGGTCAAATTATAAAACGGATCATTCAATCTGAGATATAAACCGCACATAAAGAGAGTCGTGACCAAGAAAAATACTTCATGCTTGCCTATTTGATATAATAAAGGAAAACCTTAAACTTATTATTGTGGTCCCTCTGTTATTTATGCATGCTTTGAAGTACTGTTTTATGCATTAATAATCATTCATATTTTTAATATAAAATTAAATGTTGCTTGGCAGCATGATTTAGAAATCCGCCACACTAGATGAGAATCTCTGTAGACACCCTCAGAAATGTAGCGATATATGAGAGGGCTGGACCTGTTGCTCTGCTTGGTTATAAAGGAGCCACGTGTATACACAAAGCAGTATCTCGAAACGCCTACGTTGACTACGTTTTCTAAAGGCTTTGTTTGACGGGTTACCACAAACAGGAAGA
Source organism: Mantis religiosa (assembly GCA_030765055.1). Lineage (NCBI taxonomy): Eukaryota > Metazoa > Arthropoda > Insecta > Mantodea > Mantidae > Mantis > Mantis religiosa. The sequence continues at coordinate 98,687,085 of CM060949.1, forward strand.
TCCGCAAGTGATAAACGCCGCAAAGCAAAATACAAAGCCGTGATTTATGCTGTTATTTATGACACTCTGGTTTCGAGTTTTTTATTACTACCGGTTATTTTTGTGTCTATTCTGACACCTCCGTATTTCCTGCAGGACCAAGCATGCAAGAGCACACATTAAAACATTTTCATGCTCTCTTGCTACAATTGGCACAAGGATTACTTCATAACAATGCAAGTGACAAAGCTGGCACATCCTGAAAAGAAACGTTGGTTTGTTGTGTCGGTTACCTCAGCTGCAACATTTGCAAAGGAAATCATCTGTCCATTATTTGCAGCACAGACATACTTTACAAGCTTTAGATGACAGTTTTGTATATTTTACTCTAACTTTTCTTCCATTGTTCCTTTTTTATTTTTATTTGTGGTTGAGGGAGAAAGCCATTTTGAATTCCCAAGGAAGTTTATGAGGAGTGTAATAGGATTCTTACGATGTTACGTCAATTTTGAAGCGTTTTTTGTTTGTTCTTCCTCACGATGCTTCGCCAATTTGAAGTAGTGTGTTGTGTTACTTGAATCTCGAGCAGAGTCCTGGAGTTAACGTATTTCAATCTTATCTTACGTGGTAATACGTTATTCTATCATTACGCCTCAGTCAGCTACATCTTGTCCCATTGGCGACTAGTCCAGAAGTGTCCAAGATCTACCTAAAATGTCCTGTTCAGCTACCAAAATTCCCCTAATAATCTCTCCTTTTGTTAATGACTAAGACCCACACTACTAACTTCTAATACCATGTTGACACGTCATTTCTACATTACTGAAATTTTGTGCTTTCCATTCTAAATTCTCTGTATAAATTTCTAAGAAATGCTCTCACTTTTCCACGTATTCCAAGCTAACCTGCCAACCTAATCTGGCAACTTTGAGCAGTAACTTTGCCCTTTCGTCGCCTAACCTACCTAACTTCTTCTCCGAACTGGCTGACAACCAGCCCTCGCTGATTACCTTACTTAATGTCATCTTACCCCGAGCAAAACTGTACTCATAAATAACTGCTAAACCTAAAATCCTTTAACATTTAACGAATATACAAGATATTCATATTTGATTTTATTATAAGCATTAATTTTTGCAACTGATCCATAATTTCTGTATTAGTATATTTTATACATTCACCTTTTAGTTAAGGGAGTCTGAAAGTCCTATCCTCAACTTAATAATCAGAGTTAGGGAGTTCGTACCGCCTGCCGTTCTCTATACAGGTTGCGACCGACCTTCTTTTGGCATCCAAAGAAGTCATAGATAAGAGCGCACGGCGGAGGGGCTTTGAAACTGTTTGCCCAGAGAACAAAAATGTCCTATGAGACTTTCGTAAGTGCACACCTATTTAGGCATATTGTGGCAACGCCCAAGCAATTATAACGCAGGTTGTAATATTTCCTGATCAAATGTAAAATAATAACCAAATAATAAAATTAATTTCTTAAATATCTGAAGACTCTTACTAGACAAAATACCAAAGCAGGAATATTATTACATATTTACTCATCTGCAGCCGTATTACTATAAACAACACTGTATCTCTGAAGCCTTTGAAATGGAAAAACTCATTCTACGTCCCATCAAACAAGATTTATATTGCGAAAATGTTCATTCACCTCACATGATGCAATCGGGGCATATTTGAAATATTTTATCAGTTCCGTATCAGTATCATAGCTTTTGCTAGGTCGTATGCGGTAAATCGCACCGAACCTTGCATTCTTTTCAATTACACCTTTCATTTTCATCTTTACTTCAGGTAGAATGCTCGAGGTTTGGTAAATCCGTTTTGACAATTCCACGTGTCGCTCAGATTCAGTCAACTCCATACCTCTGGGCTGTAACAGTTTGTTAGTTGTGGGTAACTCTTTGAAAAAATTTGCAATTAATAATATATTTCTACGAAACCGTTCGTTACTAGACGTTTGGCAGTTTGTTGCTAGAATTGCTATCGGTTTCAAAACTGGCTAATACCTAAACAATTTTGCCATAATGTTCGGCATAAGAGATTACAGCCTCTAGCCAAGTTACCCATATGATGGCATCTGGCCTTTGTGGTAGCCATATGTCTGGTGCTAACTCTCTGAACTATGCAATACTTTAAGATGCCTTCAACATATATTTTTCATGTGAGCTACAAAGCTGTCTACACCTGCATAGCTGCGTTTGATTGATTCGGCTACTGGGTGTAAAGCATGTGCTAAACATGTAATATGTATTAGTTTAGGATGCAAGTTACAGTAATGAGTTGCATTCTACGACGAACCTTGCCCTTGCTAGTAGCGCTGCGTTTTATAGCCATGCCTGGCCGCTCTTACACTGCTCAAAGAAATCGGTACGAAATTCCTAGCTCTGTTCATAATCAATTGTGTCAGAAGCGATTCGAAATATGGGACTGAAATTGTTACAGGATATAGGTATGCATACTTTCTTATATTGTTTACCAAGAAGAGAGAAGAATAATGCTGTTTTCTTTAAGAAGTTGGTTTCCTATTTATACATATTTATTAGAATTTATCAACTATTTTATAACCTAATCAACCAACGCGTTAACACCACATAGATGTTGCTTTGATTGCATCAAAATTCCATGTCACCTTCAATTGTTTCATGTATATCAGAAAAAATCAGCCATTCAAAATAGAAGTAGAGGGAAAGAACTCACAGAAAATTTGCTACATTTAGAAATGACATTATTTCTTAGAGCAAAGATTCCTCTAATAAATAAACTAATTTCTACTTTGCATTTTAAAATATCGATATTTTCTTTATGAAGTACTGTAGACTTGAAAGTATTAAATATCAGATATACATCGATTTTTAAAATGTATTTAAAATACAAGTACTCTGCCTATATTGGTAAAATACACATCAAATTAAATAAGAAATTTGAATTTCTATGAATAAATACACCTAAATCTAGAAATAACATTTTTGGCAATTTATAAATAAATAAAATATAAGTAAACATTCACCAGAGATTACGTTCACGCCATCTTTGTACACGTTATAGGTTAAAATGTGAAGCTGATGCAGCTTCATTTATATTTCAATTTTAGGATTTATATTTCTGATTATTAAAAAGAATTCTCTGAATTATATGATAAAAGTTGTACTATTACGTGTGTAATTTTCGGAAAAATTTGGAGTCGTCACTTATCAACTATTCGCTGTACACAGTAATTAGTACTGATTGCCAAAGAACCGTTTAAATGTTGCTAGGCGGTGGTTAAGTTAAAGCTACGTTGATCAAAATGTTTTTGCCATTTTGAACGAGCATGAGGAATAAAAGTCTCCCAGCCGTCTTACTTTAAGTTAATCATTTCTGGGAATCGATAGGTATTATAATTTGATTAGTACTTTCATTGGAACTGCGCGGTATAGTGTATTAAATATAGGCTTAACACACATCCTACCTGTAGCTATTCTTACATTAAGAAAATTGATATATGAACATATGACTTCCCCTCCGTGTCTGTAAATGAAACGTTATAATTAACTTTGAATATTGGTTCTTCTAAACATTTTAGTAGAAATGATCCACCATTTGTTTAACATATGACAATAAATGGTATAATTCCGGAATGTAGCTTTTGTTTCGTTTCCTTCCTTAGCTTTTTTCTGTAAAGATGGAAACAAAACTTCTTAATGAGTTTTGTACAAGAGATAAACCTTTTTATATACAGAAAACCTTACTGCATAAGAGTTGTAAGTTTCGCTAAAGCACTCAATTTATCACAAATCAAATTATTTGGGACTTTTAAGTGCATATTCAGGAGGTACTGCTTGTTATTAGTTTGAATGTTTTGTTAATGTTAATGGGGGTTAATGTTGTTTTTAGGCACTATTCCCTTTTCTTTCCTTTATGCTTTCTTTTCTGTAGTCATACAAAAATAATGGAATCTCAAAGCTTCAGGTCAACTGATTATTGCTTTAGCATTTTTAGTTTACTGCAGGCAAATATGTGTAAATATATGTAACTAAGGTTTATCTCATTTAATAAAGAGAATAAGATCTTGTAAGAAATATATGCTTTTTAAGGATTTGTCTGCCTAAAGGTGACTTTGTAACTGTGGTAAACTCGATAAGCGTATAGCTGAAATATCAAAATGGCTAACATGGCGGGCTATGTATCTGCTGTTTTATGCAGTGGTTCTATATGTGAAAAAAAATTGTTTGTCCCTTATTGGTCTTGCCTAAAGTATAGCTCCTCCCTTTTCTCTTCGGTAAAAGGTTCATCAAAGAAGATTATCTGGGAGAGGTGTGGTCATCGCATCATTATTTACAAAGGGTTTTTTAAATTAGGGGAGAGAACCCTTCTCGATATTTAAGGGGCGGAGCAAAAACTGGATTTCATAACTGCAAGCTCTTAAAGTGGTTATTGCATAAAGTCGTTCTTTTGAAAAGAGAAGTAAATTTAGAATTTTAGCCAATTATATGATTTTAAATGTCATTTCTCATAACCTGAATATTGCATATTCATGGAGATCAAGGAATTTTATAACACACTACTTTACATATTATGGCGCAAAATATATTTAATACTAGAAATGGCAATACACATTAAAACTTAATTTTTCTAAACAGATGTTTAGAGGTCAGAAGGAAATAAAGAAAATGGTAAAGTGAGGTTTGTTTGACATAATATTTTCTGATACAAAAGGCATTCTCCTTTACAATGAGCACAATTTACGAAGGACTCAAACATGAACGTATCGTTAAATAACACAAAAGATAAAAATAAATCAATAGATAAAAAGCTTCACGTTGGTCTACGGATCCCACCCACCATTCTTGTCCAAATAAATGTGTTGGACCTACTTGCCTTTTATTAATGATTTCTTTTTAACTACACATTTGCATGTTTGAGCAGCTCTTGACTACCTAAATGATATACGACAGTATCTACACATAGCATTATACAAGAAATGTGTTCTATGGACAAGCAATCAGTTGAATAAATCCACTTCTTCAAAACAAGTTGTGTTTCTTCCAGAATAATGGTCCAGTACAGTTTTGGAGGAGCTTGACTTTTAATGCCATAAGAATGGAAAGCACTTTAAAAAATCAACCGCACAGAGGTTGTAACATTCAAACATTTGAATATCTTAACCCTAGTAAAGTAGTGTGGTCTATTAAAGCTTGGTTTCTCAGAAAAAGAAGTGGTAATAGTTTGATACGTCAACTCATTTACGTTTCTCTACTGAATATAACCTCGGAAAAATGCAGTAAATCCCTTCGTTGCCCTTATGATTTTTATATCTGGGGAAATTGAGCGATAAAGTTTATAAAACAACCTTTTAAATTTAGTAGAAAATAAAAATTTGCAGCAATTTCTTGAGGAATGTTACTTTAAGTCCCCCAAAATGCATGAATTTGTTTTGTAAAATGTTTATGTCCTCCCGTTCATCCTCCTGCAACTTTTATCTCTTGGGGCATAACGCAGAAAAAAAAATTGAGACAAGTTGTACATTTCATGACGTCCGTACCTTTTGTACACAGAAAACAAAAGGAATGATTGTGTACATATGCAAAGAATGAAAAAAGTTCAATAGAAGTTTTAAGTACTTCTTTATCAGAGAAAGAAATATTTGTAAAGGTATTGCCTTGGAAAGTACTTTTAATCAATTTTCGACTTTTGAAAATAAAATGTTTTAATTATCCAAAAAACTGCTTTTTTGTATAACATCTACAACACTAACACTTTTTGTAATGAAAATTGCTTCAGACATAACTACCACAAATTAAAGATATACTCATCATCGTCGTCGTCGTCGTCGCCGTCGTCGTCGTCGTCACTGTCGTTCTCATCAGCATTATCACTCAAGTTTTGGACCCCAGGACCCGTTTCGTTCCCATTAATCAATACCTCTCCATCACCTCCTCAGTCTTCCTATGCTTGTTTTACCTGACGGGACGTGTTCGTTCAATATTTTAGGGAAACTGTCCTTGTTCATCCTTTTTAAATTTTGTCTCCAGTTGATTCCTTTTAGTCTTTTCTTTTAAGTTAAATATGTTCAGTGCTTCTCTTATTTCTTCATTTGTTTTACGATCTAACAGAGTACCCAGCCACAAGATATAAACTTCATTTACCATAAAATTATCTTAAACACATGCCTTAATCAAAGTTTGAAAAAATAACTAAAATTGTCCGTTTAGGGTAGTTTGGAATGTGTAACATGTATTTTTCATTCCCAAACTTTCCATATACAATGTTTACGGCGTTTACTTGATTTTTTTTTTATTTTATCCATCGATCAGCAATTATGCTTTACAGATGTTTGGTATAAGATATATAGGAACAGGACACATAACAATGGAGGTAGCCATGAACGACTCCTCTAACTAAATATGGAGGATAACTGTGACACAATTGAGAACTTAAAGTCTGATGGTATTAATCACGTGTCTGAGTCATCTGTGCTGGAGACGTCACTCAGGAGAAGATCTTGGGGCAGTCTGCGCTTCAGGCGAGTTGGCTGGCGAGTGCGACAGCCGAGACGGTAGGTAACAGCTCCAGGGACCTCCTGGAGATTGTAAAAGGATGGACGTGCCAGGCGTCGGATGTATTGGTGAACGGGTAGAAGACCAAACTCATGGTGCAGCTGCTGGTTTCGGATGAACCATGGAGCGTTTGTAACTGTGCGAAGCACCCTGTTTTGTAGTACCTGCAGTCGGCGGAGATTAGTCTTACTGGTGCCACCCCAGACTGGAGCTGCATAGGTAAAAATGGGACGGACTAGAGATGTGTAAAGAAGCAGGGAGGATTCATAACCAAGTGAAGTGCGCCTGTTGAGTAGAGGGTACAGTTTTGATAGCCGGGCAAACGCAAGCGTAACAGACCGACAGATGTGGGCGTTCCAAGTAAGTCGAGTGTCCAGTAACACCCCAAGGTATTTCACTGGCACATTGCTTGGTAACCATGAGAGCGGTTCCCCCAGCAGCCGTAGTGAAGGAGGATCCCTATAAGGTCGTAAAGAGAAGATCTTAACCTCTGTCTTGTTAGTATTGAGGGAAATGCGCCAGTGAGAGAACCAATGAGCTAATTGATCTAGGGCAATTTGCAGTTTCTGAATGGCATGAAGAATATTGGCGTGAGAATAATAGAGAGCAGTATCATCTGCGTATAACGCCGTACAAACTGGAGCTATATCAGGAAGATCATAAGTGAATATATTAAAGAGGAGTGGTGCAAGTACTGAACCTTGAGGTACACCTGCTAAAATAGGCCGTCGGGTGGATGTGAAACCAGCAATGCGCACCACAAAGGTTCTATTGGTGAGAAAACTTGCTATGATTTGTATCAGATAATAAGGGAGACCAATGCGATATGCTTTAAGTAGTAGTCCACTGTGCCACACCTTGTCGAATGCCTGGGCGATATCTAGGAATGCTGCTACGGTGTATTGCCTGTTTTCGAAACCTTGAATAATAGACTGCGTGATTCTGAGCAATTGGTGAGTGGTAGCATGCTTCGGGCGAAAGCCAAACTGAAAAGACGGAATTATCTGATTATGAATCAAAAAATGAGAAATACGTTGATGAATAATCTTTTCAAAAAGCTTAGAAAGTGTAGGTAATAAGCTGATTGGTCTGTAACTTGAGGGGGTGTTTACTTGAGTTCATCTTTAATATACTCTAAAGATGCATATTTTTGAATTTATTTTTAGCAAACCAATGCAAATCTAATAAATATCGTAATTATGTTTAGTGAAAACTAATGTTTTGTTTTACCTAAGAGTTTAACAAAAGTAACTCAGTAGCGAAGTATTTCATGTGATTGATAGTGTTGATTCTTTTGCAAAATATGTAACAACAATAAGTGTTTTAGCTATCTTCTTAAAGGGAATCAATATTCTCAATAATATTTGAGGTCATATGAAATAGTTATACTTAACTAGATAATAGAAATTATAAATATATTTGCTAATATTTGCAATATTCATTTAATTTCAGGTCTCTGTCATAGCTGCGTACGCTAACAAGTCTTTTGCTAGGTAAGTAAACATTTACACTATAATTAAACATTTATTTATGAGCTTTAAACATGTGCTACTTACACCAAACAATAAATTGTTGTGTTCTAGATTGTTAAATTAAATATTTTCTTTGAAATAAATCTTTATTTGGGATTCAATATTTTAATGTAGTAGAATAAAAACTGTAATATCAGCATTACTGCAGAATAGTGCTTCATTTCTCTCATTTACAGTATATTTCTTCTGCAATATGTGATAAAATAGTTGAGTAATAAGTTAGATTATTTTATTATTATCATTATTAATTATACTGTCGCGAACCACAGTGCCACTGGCGGCTGACGCACACAAAGGGTAAATAGTGCAGCGCGGAAATAAGGGACAGATAATGCAGCTCGGAGATAAAAGGCTTGCCGAAACAGATAAAGATAGATAGCTAGAGAGTTTTAATGAGATCTTGATTGATAGAGAACATTCCAGAGCCGTGTGGAATCATGAATGGTCGTTAAAAAAGGAGCCGCGATCGTCAGTCAGAGTTGAAATCGGAACTGAGAATCGTCGGCGTGCAGCTGTGTTTTGAAAGTGAATTCTTTGTTTGTGGTCAACGACCTGGTCAATTGTATTTGTGTATGTTACGTAATTATGCCACTGTAAGGGTTGACCAAAGTGTGTCTCTGCGGAAATAAAGAACATTGTGAATTTCTGCAACTTGGACTATTAATTCTACGAACCCACAAAGCCACAATATCCTTATATCATTATATTACTAAACACAATTTACTCCTTCTCCTAGGTACTCTAGTGGTTGCATAGTACTACTTAAATAAAAATACAAATTGTCATGGAATTATGAACAATATATTTTAAAGTTTAAGGACTACCAGTAGAAAATAAATATTTCTTTTTAAATTTACCTTCCCCTTTTTAAGGAATATTTCTTAATCTCACTCTCAAGATTAGCTGGGTCTGATAATATACTTCAGGAATTTAAACAGCTTTGACCCAAGGAGGATGGTCATGTTCTTTAAGTACTGCAATATAAAATAGCTATGTGTTCCATTCCCTTATTCTTTCTTCTTTATATGAGCTCTGGCTGCCCAAAGTTGCACAGTAGCTCTTAAATACTGAATAACCATTTAACTAATTTTATTATCCTCACCCCATTCTCTATGGAATTATATTATAATGTTTTATATGATATCTAAAATCACATTTATCCCTTATTTATTGTACTTTCGAACAGCTTTCACGATTCCTCAAATAGACGAAAAATCCTGTGATATTTACCCAGAGATTGTGAAACAGACTGTCAGACTTCCTTAGCTTATCTCCGACGGTATTCCAAGCTCTGGAAATACTGTAATCATTGTCATTATATAATAAAACTGACATCACAACTAAAGCGTTCACAATAGTAAAGCGAAACCAGCTCTTATCACGTGATTTACTCCAAGTGCGGAAGATATTCTGAAGTATCTGATTAGCTGAGGTTTGTTACAAATTGATTCCTGCTGGATGGAAGTAGGTTAGCGTGATCGCATCCTTTGTAGATTGGTGTAGAATTCGTTGATGATTGTGGGCATTATGGAACAGTCCAATATTTTTAGATATTCAAAATAGGTGACATCTTAAATCTTTCTACCTTCTGTTCGGTCCCGTATTTATTAACACAAAGCTACATAGGCTTCTGAAAATACCTACATAGAACTTTATAATGCGCAACGAAATGTATATGAGGATGTCCTGTTCCCGGTCACCATGTTAAATGCGTATTCTGCAACCAGAAATATAAATAGTATTTTAAGTTATTAATTATTAGATGATGATGATGACTACTATGCATACAATTGTTTAATATACTCAAGATAAAGAGCAAAACTTTCTTATTGGAGGGCTCTTAAACTTTTTGTATTGTTACTTATTCGGGTGCTTTTCTGAGTCTTAGTTTTAAATCGTGACCATCTACACGACCTCAATTGTTTGGAGTAAGTATTCTCAACTTTCCTCTCTTTTTATTTATGTATCTTCAAATATTTTCTATTCCATGGTCATTTATAACTCCAATAACAACTATTAGATTCCCTTTAGTCCACATGATGAAAAAATTTCAAAGTTGTAATGAAATATTTTTAAATGCCTCCCTTTAATCGAGGTACCAAAGCCACAGAAGTTACTCTTTTTTGTCGATTAGGCATTTCATGGAAATGAGGGCAAAAGCACTTAATTCTCTATGGAGTAAGATAAAACGCGTTTCCATATACTTTATTTTCCATGCAAAACTTTTACTTAAGAAAGCCTCAGGAGTTATGAGTGAACTCATTGTATGGTTATACAAGACGTGTGATCTGTAGCACACGATAGGCCGCACCGTGGCTCAGTGGTTAGACCGCTTGGCTCTCACCAAGGCGGCACGGGTTCGATCCCAGGCGACCGCAAAGTGAGATTTATGGTGGACAACACGGCGCTGGGGCGGGTTTTCTCCGGTATCTCCGGTTTCCCCCGCCATCTCATTCCACCGATGCTCCATCTTCATCTCATGTACCATCAGTGTCATCGCCTGCGGTGCCGTATGTAGTAAAAGCGGGCGTTAAACACTACATATTTCACTACACATTAGCACCCATGTTATTGCATATGTATGTTTAAATTGTACAGTACTGCAACGATGCATTCTCATGACTGTATACTCCAGGCGTGCTCAATTGTACAGTACGCGCTTCCTGCCCCTAAATATGTTGTTTTCCCCACACCAGTAACCAAGTCAGCGAGAGACAGAGGAAGCGTTACTACTAGCGTTTAGGTATCTTTGTTCTATGTAAAACCAGATCACAAAAACTGGAAGAATTGAAAGTACCTGTTAAATATGACCTTAATGTTGAAATTCTGTACAGCTTTCTTATAAACTGGCAGAACTTATTGGAAAAAATATGAAACCATAAATGAAGGCAAATTTCTCAAGCAAAGCTTGCTATTTGCTGGAAAGAAATTTTGTGGTGATTAAGTCGATTAATTTGCATCAGTCAATCTCTCTCGAGGGACAGTAACGAGACAGTAACGTTGTGATTTGGAAGGGCAATTAATGGGCAAAATAAGATCATTACCATGTTTTTCTCTACTCGTAGCCCTGCACGAATCGGTGGACAGATCTGACGAGGTTTGGTTAATTGTACACATTTCTGAGGGGAGTTGATAGTGAATTAAATATCTTATTTATGGCACAATTACGACTGTGGGAAGGACAACTGGTAGTTGCAGATTTGTATCATCTCTCTCGCTTGCGTTCCGTGTTCACAATAAACGTCATACTTCTGGAATAGTATGCAGAACTTCTAAAGCAACTACATGACACTTTCCCTTCGCACTTTGAAGATATAAAACAATTTGATACAAATATCCAATTATTTTGAACTCCTTTGAAGTCTCCGTTAAGTGAGGTGTCACAAGAGCTACAAATGGAATTACTTTTACTGCAAAATTCCACGACAGTAAAGTATTCTGAGAAGAAAGGATGGGAATTATTTAAATCTTTGCCCTGCAGTGATTATCAGAGATTACGTTTGTTTGTACCTAATTGAATGGCAGTCTTTGGCTCTACATATATCTGCAAATAAATCTTTTCAAAGATGAACTATATTAAAAGTGAGTATCGCAGCAAGATCAGAGACGATCACCTTGCTTATCTTTTGAGACTGTGCACTTCGTCTTCGTCTTCTGCACCACATATTGTTAAACATAACTTGTGCCACAGAAGCAATCCTAAGAAACATTTAGTAAGGAGCAAACTATGCGTGCGTACGGTTATGATTTCCTGTACTTCAGAATGCTAGCGATGTTCCGCCACTGAAACTCGGTAACCACAGGTAAACGCGCGATTCTATCGCAGCGGCTGGAAAGAGGTGATTTCAACCTCCCCTTTCCTGCTTTAATTGAGCACCCCAGGTATACTCTCCTCATAATGACACTTAAGTTGTTTCACAGTTTATGAAACAGTCAATTAGAAGATAAAATGGAGAATGAGCTACGAAAGTAAAATATTCTGTAATAGTTTCATAAAGAGGTTGTCTAATGCAATTCTGACCATGAATGTAGCTGTATGGTAGACTGAGAAAGATATAACACTAGCTTTTTATCAGGCTTATCTTAATGAATGTAACAGAATGCATCTAATGGCGGATAGGCACTGATTATCTGGTAACATGGCTGAAAGTTTTCTGGTCACATGAGCTAAGTCACGCTCAAAGGAAGCAAAGCTTTCTTTCTCTTTTAAACGCCTTTAAATATATTCTTAATACAAATTCTGGCAAGTTACGGATTTCAGGTTTAATAATGGCAAGTGACTTCCAAAATATTTTAAAGAATGAAGAGACATAAATGTGAAAAATCTAATAATTGTTTATTGCAACTCTTGTACATAAAATAATTAAAGAAGTAGACATGAAAATGAATGAAGGTTCGTTATTGTGGACTTTAATGTTCACCCGTAATATTTGATTTATACAATGTCTTGCTGGAAAAAAAATGGGAGTTCTTTTGCTTTTTATAGCATGTTCTTGGAAAACAATGACATGATATTTTAAATTATACATGATTAAAACAAATGCTAACAGTGTTTTCCAGCTCTAAGAAATGCAATATTATTTCACCAAAATACATATTTTGAAGTTTCCTGGACCAGTTAAAGAATATTTTTTATGTAAACACATTGATGTCCATGTATGTGAAATTCATAAATATAAATTGAATCGATGTTCGTTAAACTGGGTCAACCATCATTTTAGCGAAACCATTAAGTCAGCCTTTGCAAACTTCAATAAGACTAATCGCACATAGCTTCTAACAAGTATGAATAAAACAGCAATACAGCTGTCTGTGCTGTCTACTGTCCAAAGCGCACACCAAGCAAAATTTTGCTTAATAAAACGCACTTTTAATAAACTTTTTTATAAGTTGGAATCTCATTACAGTTTTCCTTAAGGATAGCGAAACTCGAAGAGGAGATTTTAAATAATTGATGGTTTTTGTAAATATGTACTGAATTGAAGATCAAGATATAAAATTCTGTACCTTCAGCACCTTCAAAGGATGCAAAGCAAAGGTTTATCATACTCTTTCCCTCCTTTTAGGAAAAAACGTTAATTGTTCGTTGCTTGTTTTTGTTTCTCCCAAAGCTTGCGAAAGATTTTAATAAGAAATTTATGTCTGTATAAGTATCAGACATTCCCAATAAGATGTGTATCTTCAATATCATTTAATATCCTCTAAAGTCCTCTTAATTCTTATTGACTACTATATGAGTGTAAATGATTAAGTTTATAGCAGAAAAAGCGTAGGCGTTATTAAATATGCATATTATTACACAAGTAATATAGCGTTAACTGCCTTTGAAATATTTCGTTTGTTCCCTGGAATGATCTAGTTGTTTAAGATTTAATTTTTGAAGTGATAGTTATCAGTTCTTTACTATCTGTAAATTCGTTATAAAATTTCACAATATCAACGCTTTCATGTCCACTTTCTTTTATCCCTTTATCCCCATCGTGATCGTGGGTATATAAGAACCTACTAAAGTCATTTCTGGCTAATACTTCTTTGATTAGCATAAATTGAGCATAAAAATAAGCTTTTTCTGTAATAGTTTGAAAATAAATAATTAATCAACCACTGGAGAATATTTCAATATTGCTATTTATCATACCAATATAATTTCAAACTTTTCTAAGAACTCTTAATGCATCCTTGCCATAAAATTAAATGTTTCGACCCAGTTTTCTATGTTTTATGTTCTCTGTCATCTATATATGGTGAGTGAGAGTAAATTTTCGTATATCACCCCCATAATTCCATTTTGAGATGTCATCGAAATACTGCTTTGAGACCATGAATTAAAAGAAGTATTTAAAAAGCGTTTATATGTGTATGAGTCAATGGCGTAACTCTAAAATTAAATTTTATGAACATTAACATTGATATTTAACTTTCGTATACTCCAAATCTGCAATGCAAAAATTGTGAAGACAACCCCTCCGCACGAATTACGAGAAAATGTTTGATATTTTTTATTTCCTCAAAAAGTAATTTATCTATTTAATTAAAATATAATTTAAGACATCTTCATGACACTTGTCTATAAATAACCTGTAAAGTCTTATGCATTCCTGAAGAATGTTGTATTGAACACAATGGTAAATCATATGAGATAAACAGAAACATATTACACAACAATTTATATCTGTTTAAAACACACAATTTCTGTTTCATATTTGCATCTCTTTCTGTAGCTGTGTTTGTATAATGAGTCCCTTCCATGATATCCTTTAATATTGATTTGCATTGTTCAGTATTTTGCTATCACTTTTCAGTAGTTTGTGATGATCATGTTGAAGAACAAAGAATTGCTAGGCTAGCGCTTTGCATCGAAATGTTAAATTATGAAGACTGAGAAAAAACTGGATTATTAATCAGAGAGGAAAGTCTTAATGGGATTTGATTTATGGGCATCCCAAAGGCGAGCCTTAAACTGTACTTCAGAGCCATCTCGCTAAATCCTGCATAAAATCACAAGCATTACTTATTTTTTTAATTACATAGATAGAGATTAAAAAGTTTTGTGACACAGGAATACATTTTGGAATCTGTCTGCATACCGTTCTCTACGAAATGTGGAATTTTGGGATTGAACTCTAGCGTGCCGTACGTGAGATTCCTATACAATAGCACCACGGGGGATTCCCCGAGGACAGTCGTGGCCAACCGTGTTTCGTGCACTGTGCATCGCTAAGCGTGTTTTCAGCATACGTGCAATGCCTCTTTTCGTGAGTCAACTGCTTTTTAAGAGCTGAGAATTCTCTGCACGTGCCTCTGCGTGTATGACGACAATGCTAACGTTTGCGTTTCATTTACGTACATGTAATTTGAACCGCCTCTTGGTGTATCTTCTCCATCGTCCACTTCTTGTGCCAATCCATTTGAATTTTACCGTCAAAATCCTTTCATTTATTCTTTGTAGCGACGAAATCGAGCCTCCAAGATGACAGTGATTGACAGATCTGGCAATGCAGCAGCTGAGAATGGAATGGAAGAGTTCTTGGGAATATGTCTCTTATTTCCAGGAACTCAGACACTCCGTAACAGCAATACATTAACACGCAAACTCCTGTATCAAGGCACGCTATTTCTGAAGCAAACATTCACTTTTATATGTGTACAAAAGATTTCAACAAAACTATCCTGGTTGAGCATGCTTCATTCGAATAATGGCTGCAAATGATTCTATACCCAAATTGTTTGCAAAATCACTATAAAATTACTTTAAAAGATTCAAACATTTAAAATAATTATAAAAAAATTATGATAATGTTAAATCGCATTTGCTCTGTCAACAGATTATTTTTATAAAATTTTACAGTTATATCTACGTTGTGTTAATTGAGAAAAAGTATTTGTAGGAATTGTTTCCTTGAAGGTCCTGTCACGATAGGCAGATAACTTAAGATACAGTCAAATCTTTTAAAAAATGGTTACTATATTGGCTTTTCACTGTACTGGAAAACCAACGAGGAAGAGGGATAAAGAGTGATTATTTCGCGTTTCAGAGAAGCTTAAATATAGAAAAATTGAAACCATAAAAAGGAATATTTCGGTTAACTCCACAGTAAGTCTTTCACATAAATTATATGCTTTAATAAGATCTATGTCCTGTTTAGTAAAACTTCGTCTGTCTCTTATTTGTTTAGCAGTTATATTTAGATCATTCAAAATGAAGAAGACTTCAGAAGTTATTCGCTGAAAATTCAAAGTAGAGACACAAGTGATTTTTACAAAAATGTATCTTGGAAGTGTATTTTAGAGGCATTTTTGAGAAAGTCAGCATTTTCGTAAAACTTTCACGTAAAGCATAGTTAAAATAGGGAAAGTTCTTTTGAAACTATCTCTGTAGTAGACACTTTTGGAAGATGGTGTTTGGCATTTAAGTAACTTTTGTTTATAGTCATTCAGTTCAAAAGCAGACACACATGCACTGCTACTTAGGTTCATGGGATCTGAAAGCGCATAATTCAAGTAATTTCAATAGAGAATTCTATGCGACATTCTTTATATAAAATGGATAAGCTATCAATTTATGTACTTAAATTGGATTTGCACTAAGCATGAACTTTAACCATTTAGGTGAGACTGAACGCCCTATCTCGCCTATGTTAAAACACAACTTGATGACCCGTTTTTTCTGAAACTATTAACAGCACATACATAAAAATTTTATAACATATTATGTGGTCCTTAGAGAAACTACTGATTTACAATGAAGCTTTTATTTACAGTTTGAAGCAATTTATATATATTTTTTCTCTTTCATTATTTTTTCTTGACTTTTACCATAATAAGGAGCTTATTAATGAAATAAATCTGTCTGTAGATGCACAGCATTTCTGAAGCTACTTTTATAATCTGTAAAGTTACATGTACATATCTCCAAAATCTCCTGATAAAATGGGGCAAATGTTTAAAAAAAGCTTAATTTTGAGAAAAACAGCCTTAAAGTTTTCAATAAGATCTACAGCTTACAATTTACTCTGGAGGCTGATTAAAACATTTTTATTATTTTAATTTAGTAACACAGCTTGGCAGCAGCTCTTATGGAATTTTCTGAATTATTTTGCAAGCTATTTCCTTAAAGTGTTGTATATTTGAAACACCTCGTAGCAGGATTTGGTAGAATCATAAGACCACACAATATTTTACCAGCTCCAAGTCCCTTGCCAAGGCATCTTAGCCCATAAACAAGTTTCACATTGTTTTCATAGAGGTTACTATTAGCACACTGTTGTGAATAGCAAAATGATGTTTCAGAACTACAATTCAGGCATACAATTTTCAATTTATTCCCTATACCAGTTCTTGCACTCTATTTTTCTTGTAAGCTAACCTCACCACCACATATTCTTCATGACACAGTTTCCTCTAGAACTCTTATTAAAGTGCTTAAATCCTTCACAATATTAGATTGCGTACAGTCTTCAACACAGTCTATATTTACATTAATATATACATTTGTTTGTAACTTCCTTTTCGAAGCACTTGGTGGAATTGCACATGGTCGACTGCCACATGGTTGGGTATCATTTTCATTGACTTCTACATGCAAGGGTTGTCTTGTAGAATCTATTGCCCTTGTTCTTACATTTCTGAAAATGGCTTTAGGTTTTGTCATTTTGTTACACAACTACACTTTCCGTTAGATAAATACTAAAGGGGCAATTGCTTACAAACAAAACTCGAGCCACAGCTACAGAATAACAAAACTAGGGAATCATTAGTTGTAAGGATAATAGAATAAAGAAGATATCCATGCCAAAATACGCAGCAAAAATACTTTAAAAAACAAGCTCTTTCGCAGGATCCTAGATGAAACAGTTCTGGATTTATTCCAAATATTGTAAATAGATGCACAGTAAGTTGTTAAATTGACAGCTGTCAGTATATTAATACACTTCGTTTAAGTAATTATAGTTGATTAGTACCTGAATATATTCTATACCAAAATATGCAGAAAAGTATGGACTGTTTAAGTATACGAAAAACAAGAACATTATCTTTTTTTCCAATTGTTACGTACAGTCTCACCTTTAGATAAGTTTAGTGAGGACCGCAATGTTCATTTGCTGGAGTAGAGTTGTTGCCATCTCACTTCCGTCTAGTATGAATCACTTCATATCTTAACTTTAACCAATAAGATCGCAGAGTATTTTCCTCACTTGGAGTAAATCACGCTATAACTGTGAACGTCTTCGTTGCGATGTCAGTCTAATGATAAACTGGGCTTTATGTTTCCACGGTTGTATTGCTGGTCCGAAAAGAAGTTCTAAGCAGTCAAATAGTATTCGATTAGATATCTATCGATCTTATTCCGACAGAAGCAGTATTAAGCCATTACCCTGAATGGTTCCTTTAGCAAACCATCCATCACTTTATAACCACCATTATTCATCTGTTTGGTTCTGACGTAAATATCAAATGTATCTTTCTATCACAACCTCCATTAGTCTTAACCCGTCGATATCTATTGTAGATTGCAGTCCGTTTGTGACCATCTTCTTTGAACTGCGGTAGCATTCCTACTTGCGTAACACGTGTCCTGGGTTCAATTTTCAGGTTATGCTGGTAATTATTTAATAAAATCCTGCGTCGTTATATCCTGATCTAAAAATCTAAAATAGCATATATGTGGCCGGGGTTTAAAAAGCTGAGCCACAAAACAACTCCCAATAGTACTTCACTGTTGATCTTTGCTTCTTAATTCGACTTCTCACGCCATCTCCTGACCTGGCATTTAATTTACTGAAAAAAGTCTTTTGTTCAGTAATGCGAATTTTGATAGTGTTTTGTCTTTGTTTATAGTTGTGTTATATCCAGTATTTCATTTGTGGTTATAACATTTTATAAATATCCTAATGATGGGAGAAATGCACACTCCCGAAACGTTGATATCTAATCATCTTTTCACCTGGCTGGCTGCCCGAGAAGAAAGTGAGCTTAAGGTCTTATTCTCATTGTATGTTGATATTACATGTATATAATTCTCATATTAATTGTTACACATCATTACAAAAGTGAACATCGTCTGTTTTCATAATGACTTTGTCAACCAACTCGTAAATGTATAATAATGCACCTTTAATGGAAGTTATTTTCCTAATTTTAAGTGTTTGTATATATAATTCCATGCCTGTGTTCAACCAAAATCCAAGTATAGGAGTTGTTTATTGATATAAACTACGATATGTCGTTAGTACTTAAATAAGTGTACATTCTCTAAAACATTACTTTGACATCGCTGCAGGACTCATTCTCCTTCTTCCTAGTTTACTATCTTAACAGTAATTCTTTTTAAGTATGTCTCATCATGGACTGAAATCATATACTCCTTATTTGTAGCTTAGCTTAAATTGCATTATTCATATCTCATTTTTAATGAAGCTTTCCATAATTTTACTATTTTCTGCATTCTCCGATATGAAATATATGTAAAGAAAATAGAATTTACTTATATAATTAAATATTCTTGTGCCCGCTTCGGTAGCGTAAATGGTTTCTGTCTCACGTTCATGAGGTCCCGAGTTTGAACCTTGCTCATGGTAAGTTACATTAATAAGGTTATTTCCGGGGTTTACCTATATCCTGAAACATGAATGTCTGGTAATTCTGAGCTCTATGGACCCTGAACTCATTTGAGCATCATTTTACCCATTTTATTTCATCGTCGGATATGACTTAATGTTGGAGGACGTAAATTTGAATGAAAAAAAAACAGCCTTGTTTAACCCTCAGACATTTAACTATTAATATATTTAAAGAGTAAATAGATTAATTAAATGGTGATGTAATTTTAAAATAAATGTTATATACGCAATTTTAATAAGTGGCAATTACTGTTTGATTTCAATAATATAAAGTCTCCCAAATTTTATTCATAATTGCTCACCTTCCGATGCGCTATGAAATGTTCCTTGAACCCCATCGTTTGAGCTCAGTATACATATATAAAGAAATTTTAGGCATCTATTCTTAATTTTAATTAGTTTCACAGAGAAAAAATTTGCATACCATTTACTCTATTTCTCAACTCGTTCAGTGTAATTTATGGAACAAAAATGTATTTGGTTTCAATTATTTCATATCTTCAGGTGACAAGTTGCTATTTTTAAATTCTTAATTACTAAGCTCCCTAGAATATTTCAAACTAAAAGTCATAAAATGTAACCTAATGAGTATTTTGACAAAAAAGAAATAGTGAGCAAAATGGAATTTAAAATTCAACCTAAATTGCACAAGACCAATCAAATCGTTATCTCTCACTTTAAAATTGTTGATATTAAAGCACAAATTGTGTAACAGAAAGAACAAGTTACACATAATAAAATGAAGCAAAAGAATAATCTAAAGCTTTAAGCTGTATCACTAAATTTCTCACTTGCATAGCCTTAAGCAGCCAATAAACAGTGGTACAGCGATCCTAAACTCGTCATGGTAAACTTCAGTTTGTTTTAAACAAAGGAACGAATGTGATGTAGTTCAGTGCTTGTGGCTTGATTGAAGCCTCCTAGAGGTCATATTTCATACTTTAACGAAACTTTTGATAATTCATATGCTGCCTATGTATTGTTGATTACAAATAAATTATAAACCTATAAATATAAAACTATTGTCATCATTATTATTGAAGTGAAAATCATAGTATTATATTGTAACTAACTCCTTTAAGCCCACGTCTTTAGTATGAGGAGTAGCGCGTGTGCTCATATTCAAGAAACCTCATGTTGGAATTTGATTAGGGTGAGTTAACGGAATAAATTTTTTCCTGGGGCTTTCCCTTAGTCTTCTCAAAATAGGGAAATTTTGATGATTTTAACTTCTACGGCTTAAAATTCCTTAAGGGTCCCGCCTCTGCGGTGTGAGGTTAGCGTATATTCAAGAAATCTGAGTTCTATTCTCGGTCAGGGTGAGTTATCTGGATTATGTTTCTTTCCTGAAAGGCGAAGAAATTAAAATCTTTTACTTTGTGTTTAATTTTCTTTTGTTGGCATCTTGTTACTAGTTAGAAAAATAAATGTAATATACATACGATATAAATACCCATTTGTTTATTTTATACCTCTTTTAAAACCGGATTTAAAATATCTAATGCATAACTGCAAATAGCTTTAACGGGCTCATTCTGTATTTCGGCTCAACTATGCTTCTTTCGAAAACTGAATTCTCCTGAATTAACCCTTTAATGCATGGTGTAGTCGTATGGAAACATTAGGCTGTGTCCATTTTGAGATATGTTTTAGTGCGTTTTTTGTTATTATAATGCTGTATTCATCTTTAACGTTTACGCAAAATTTTGAGTCTTTTGAATTATAAATATTATATTATTTTTACAATTACATTGTAGTGCTTATTTTAGTATAAAAAGGCAAAATCTAAGCAACTACAGTCGAATCATACCCCATCAAAATCCATACGTGCCATCACACCGATTATTTTACGTGGACCCTCCCCGTCCCTTACCACAGACACATTTCTCTGCAGTTGCCGAGATTTGAGCTCACGACGTTCGGCTTTGAGTGGATGGCTAGTCTATTACGTATCACTTAACTACCATGGCTATTCGAATCGATTACGATGAGACACCGCAGAAAGTGGTGATATGAAAACCGGTGTCTGAATTACAAGAGTGGCATAAGTAAGAAAATAAGTAATGCTTTAAAGGATTAAAGTATTCTTTTGCTAGTACACGAATATGTATGCTACTTTCTTGCTGCAACTGTTACCAGGTATTTGTTTTATCGATGTAATTTCAAAGTGCATGGTAATATCACATTTTCAGTAGAATGACGAGTCAACTACTTACTGTAATGTCTGCATTCTCACGTTAACGCTAATGATATCTATATGAATGCCCATTTACAAAGAGTAATATGCCAGACTCAACACACGGATCCTCTAGATGCTGGGCTAATGATATCTATATGAATGCCCATTAGCAATGACAAAACGCCAGACTCAACACACGGATCCTCTAGGTGCTGGGCTAATGATATCTATATGAATGCCCATTAACAATGAGTAATATGCCGGACTCAACACACGGATCCTCTAGGTGCTGGGCTAATGATATCTATATGAATGCCCATTAACAATGAGTAATATGCCAGACTCAACACACGGATCCTCTAAATGCTGGGCTAATGTTCGTTCTACTACCGACATACCATTTCTCTCAGAATCTGTGTTTTATGTGGCTGCGAATTCTTGAAAGCTGTGCGGTAGAAGATATATTCTCAAGGACATGTAAGGTAGTATAATAAACACGGCAAGAACTACTTTGTTGTGTGTGTAGTATTTTCGAACAAACTATATTAGTCTATTCCAGTAACCATTAATTATTCAGGTGCAGTTAAGATAAAAACAAACTTAAGGATCACCCTGTAAATTGCTTTTCGCACAGGAAACTGGCTCCATCTCGCATGGTAGATGGACATTTTATGCTAAAATTCTACTACTTGGGCAGGAGACGGGAACCGGTCCACATATTCCGACAGTGTTGCAACTCTTCACTCCCAGACGGAGGACAGGGAAAACAAAAAGATAGACGAGGACGATGCTCGTCAGTTGGCAAATTTGAAAAGAAGACACGCCTCTTACGCGGTAGAATCTTCTTTTCCAAACCATCCATCATGAACGGACCTCAGTGATAATGTATGTCTGGGAAGACGACGTCTGTTTTACATATCGCTCAACTCACATGCCAGTCCATCACCATTAATATGAAAGCTGCCATCTTGTGAAAAGTTGAAGATCTAAAATATGTTACAATTTTAATTCGTCACTGGGTGTGTTTCTATTTCAGTCTGAATTACAGCCAGTTGTGAGAGGAATTTATAAAAGATGAATAATATTGAATAGTGGTATGGAAGAATAGCAATTTGGTTAAGATTTTTAACTTGTGTGCTTTATAAGGTAGACGAATACAAAACTAGAAGTTCAAGTACATTTCGTTGCAGTGTATAAGGATGTAGAGATAAAATCTGTGCAGAAGTCGCTCTATTTTAGCCTCTAAGATCTGCGTTTTTAGATTTATCCGAATTTTTCAAATCTTTGGCATTCCAGATATTTCGAAGCTTTAGTACATAGGTGATCATCTAATTTAGAATAGATTACTTTTATTAAGAAGAAAGCAGAGAAATTGTATATATAAAGATTTGGATCAACCTTCAAGAAAAGATTGCCACCCCCAGCGAGCCCGTACAGAAGATGTGGGATATGAGAGTATCTATGTGTCCAGCAGCCGAACCAGGTTAGTTCGTTCACCCAATCAACTGGGACCAGGGCCCATCCGAGTTAACGAAAATGCGGGTTATGCAGAGAGTGATGGAAAAAAAGATTAAGAAAACATGTAACATAACCCAGGGTCCTACAACCCCTGTAGGGCCATGATCTGCCAACCCGACTGCCGGCCTCACGCTCACATACACAAGGTAGAGTTGGGCGAACATCCAACCGATACGGGGAGGAGATATGGTCAGCATCTCGATACCCCCAGCCGGAAACCGAAAACATGTACATCGTCGAATATTTTTAACAGAGTTGATAAATTACTATTGGTATACTTTCACCTAAAACCACATACACTGTATGTACTGTAATAGCCTATGTGTTTGTACTGCAAACTAGTCGATAGTAAAAGAAAGCAGTGAGTTTCTGCTCTCAGTTTAGCGTATCGCTTATGAGCAGCGCGATCTCACATCCGCTTCAACTTTAGAAATTCATTTGGTAATGTATTGGCTTGACTGTCGAAATAAAGTTTCAATTTATCTATGTTTGCTACTCCGTACGTGGGTCATAACCACAGCTCGTTTATCAACACTGTCTGAACCTGAATATTCATCATTTTCATTTTCAGTAACACTGCATGATGCGATAATGCCTTACTCTGTAATCGGCTTATAACCTCTGTCACTGTCAATGTCTTATTCATCAACATCGGAGCAGCCATCTATAATTTTAAAATTTTCTATAAAATCTTCCTCCACAGTTATTTATTCTCTTTTCTTCTACTGGCAAGGCACAAACAAAAGGGCCACAACTTTTCCATTGACTTTATCAAAGTTTCTCTTCCAGCCTGGTCCCAAGCAGGTGGGGTGAGTGCAATGAATTCACACGCTGGCAAGAGGATTCGAATAATTTACCTACTGAGAATAGTAATTTATTATTTGTAAAACAAATCTTCAGTTACTGCGCAACTGGTCCGGGTTAAAGGGGTCCGGGTTAACGAGGTTTTACAGTATATTGTTTGCCTGTGTTGTTAAATTGAAAGACATCTGCATGGGAGCATTAATCAGCAACACGGAAGTAAAGACAGAAACTTTTTTGGCTTTGGTTTTACGTTTTTATTAAATTATCCTTATTTTGCACCAAAATTCGGCATATTATTTTCTCACTCCGCTAATGAAATTTGATACTGTTTGTCATGTTGCTCTTTCGTAGTTCAGCATTTTTTTTTTTTTTTTTTTTTTTTTTTGAAGAAGATAAAATACTTTGTTCACAGAGTAGGTAGATCCTGGCACAGGGTGACGCTAAATTTGTAATTGCAAATAGCTGTGGGAGAAAATGTCTAAAATATCGCGTTGGCTTCCGAAAATTCAGACACCTAAATAAAGAACACAGTTATAATTTTATATACCTTGTTTAAAGATGGATTATTCGAAAAGTTGTATTCGAAGAGCTATATTTTTTGACCAGATCGTCTAGTTTTGATTGGCATATAAACCGACAAGGATCTCTCCCATTGAAGACTCTGCTACTGCAATATTAATTTATCTTAATTGTACAAGTCAGTATTTCAGTGCGGAGTCGCACGAACTCAAATAGTCATACGTGGTCATACTATGTATGATTTATTTATCGTTATGCTTTTGAGTTTTCGTGAAAAAATTTAAATACTTCAAGAAATTGTGAAATACTCATGCAAAAGAACTCTAAAACAAATGAAAGAACTGGAAGAGAAAATGAAGAGCCATAAAGTGATGTCTTCTAAGACTTACACTAGTGGCCCTCAAGCCACAAAGTTTGTAAAATAATTAAAATGCTTTGGTGGAAACTTCCAAATGCATTCTAGAGAACCGCGTACTTTAAGGTTCAGTTACAGCTCTTGTGATGTGCATAAACATGACACTGACAAACAAGTCAAATCTTATGCTGGAAAATATTCATTCGTAAGAAGCACGGCTAAACTAAAGCTCCGCAATTGTTCTACAAGGTTTGCGACTTCACAACCAGGTGACATACCACAAATTCACTGCTCAAAGACATTAAAAGCTAGCCAGTATTTGGATTACTACCATATCCTTGTTTATTTTCAATATTTTCATCCTTTAATGCTAGGAAATAACCTAAACTTAATGTGAAATGATAACTTATGAACATTTTTGAAACTATTAAATTTGAAGAAAATGTAATTGTATAGTAACACTTGTAGCTCCTATATCGCTCACTAGTTTTGTTTTGTTTCCTTCTATCTCAGCTCTCTCTTTTTATATTACAAACTGGACTTCTTTTTTAATTTACGTCCTCCAACGCTGTCATATCGGACGATGAGTGGAATGGGTGAAACGATGCTCAAATGAGCCCAGCGTCCATAGAGCTTGGAGTTACTCGACATTCGTCTTTCAGGATAAGGGAAACCCCCGGAAAACCCTTATCCAGGTAACTCACCCTGAACGAGATTCGAACTCGAGACCCCTTGAACGTGAGACAGACATGCTACCACCACGCTACCAAGGCGGGTACAAACTGGACGAAAAATATAACAATAATTAATTATCGGAGAATATTAAAGGTGTGAAAAACTTCAATGCTTAAATGTAATCTTATTCATGACCAAACATATTTATTAATAATTTTGATAGCAGTTTTTGTTGTTTTGTTTCAAGTGTATGCATTTCCATTGCAATTACTAAAAGTATTGAAATTACCAATCACATATATTTAGGTAATGACAAATGACTTCTAGCTCTAATTCCATGATAGTATACATATAGTGAGTGAGTGTGTGGTGTTTAAGGGCCCGTCGACAACAAGGTCATTTGGGCCCTAGTATACATATATGAAATTACCTACGCAGTAAAATGAAAGTGGAATAAAAAGGAATGAACAAATTACATACAAGTTCTTGAGCTTGCTCTTCCACACGCCAACCCTTAACTCATTTGGTATCCTTTGCCTACTTCTAAAAGCGAAGCATACAAACATTGATCACGTTTCTGAATAATAAACGTACATTTAGTACACTTCTAGTTTCTTACTTGAATTGAATTTCATCAAAAAGCAAATAAAATTTATAGAACGTACTCGGTCCTTATCTAGTTGCCTACACCAGAATGTGGATTCCAAACATTCCATTAGTTTATCTCATGTATGTACAATATTACTATACATATTTATCTAATTACTAACAAGGATAAATAAATTACAACAAAATAAGCCCAAAAATACTAATAATAGTGTGACTTTGTGGGTTCGTAGAATTAAAAGTCTAGTTTGCAGAAATTTAAAATGCTCTTTATTTCAGTAAAAAGACGCTTTGTAATCCCCTTACAGCAGCGAAATGACGTAACATACACAAACGCAGTCCTCAAGGTCATTTGCCATACGTCCACAAACGAAAGAAATCACTGCGGTACAGTCACAAATGTCCACACAGCTACACACTTAACAACTACTCACTCACACCTTGCGAGGCTTTTTATACCCCAGCTATTGTTTCTCGAAAGCTGCCGACGTTTCAAGACCTTCCATCCGTCCGAGGTGCTGGCTGGCTGTATAAAGCCACAAAGATTTTGCTGCGTGCACACCCGTTAAGGGTTTTACCGTTGTTAAGGCTTTTCAATGGGGATTTTGTAGGATGTGTTGTGGGTTTGGGGTAGGAGTTCTTTTTTGGAGGTTACAATTTTTTGTACCTGCAGGTTGTGGGAATGGATGCAACACCTTGCACCTTGGTGTTTTAATTTTAAAGTTTGTTATTTAGTTGGAAAATTTGATGCCAAACAGCTTAGAAGATTATGTGGAGCTCAGATTTAGCTGCTGTTCGGATTAGCTCCTGGGCTATCTCGGGTGCCCGCAAGCCATGCGGGGTACGCGGAACAACCTGGAACGTCATATAGTGGGGTCATAATCTCCCAATTATCTAACAAGGACGTGGCCTTTCACGGTACCAAGAGAAGGAAAGAATTATCCAGACACTATTGTCTCTTTCCTTTTTCACTTGTCTCTCTAGGCAAGTTCCCAGCACTCCGCGGCACCAACAAACAATGCGATCGGCGACAATAACTATAATGAATTACAATTCAACAGTGTGCTAATAAATGACTATTACTGCTTAATTCATTCCCTTTGCTATCCTTTCATTTATTTATTAACATGCTAATTTACTCAAAAACTTTTCAATGAGCGGAGTGATATTAAAGACAGAAAATCTGTTGCTTTTCATTTTCAGCTATAACAAGTGAGGAGAGGAAGGATGTAAAACGATAACAATCCCAATAAACACTTAGTCATTTTTCATGTATACCGTTACCTATAGATATATATATTGTATGAATCACGTTCTGAAGTATATTCTTAGACAAATATAGCAAAGTAGCGATCCAGAAGTACCCTAATGCCTACTTATAAGCTTTAAACCATTCAGATGTCATACATCCATCCACTCACGCCTTAATCGTGCCTAGTCCTACTAGGCTCCATTCGTTCTTTCATGCCTTTTCAGCAATTCCTTAACCCCCAGCATTTCCTTTGTTCCATAGCCATTCTTAACCTCAGCGTTCTGGTTCTTCTTTAGGATTACAGTTTGTTATCAGCCACATTCTGTCGATTTGTTCCATAGCAGTCTAGTTTGTTGAAGAAATTCAATGTGTGTTATACGCAAGGATCATCGAAATAAAATTTTGAAATTCTGATCCTTGAGTTCAGAGACTTCAAATATTAATGGAGATTTCAACACTAGTGTGCAAAGTTCAATTTAATTGGTATCTTAATATATCTCTTTTTAAACAACTTAGGTTTGCCATAATTCAACACAATTTGTACAAAATATAAACATTTTGTTCTAAAACTTTGAAATTGTATTACCTGTATGCACGATTGTTTTCGCAGAGTTTTATTATAGTCCCTGTTTCTTTTTTCCCTTTTTGCTTAAATATAAATACAAATGTGTAAACGAAAAATCAATAAAGTACCCATAAAATATAAGAAAAGAAAAATAGTGATATTGTTTTCCAACTATAAAATATTTTAAATTGTCCATTTTTTAAATTACTGAAAAATGCATGATAAATAACGACGTCTTAAAATTCTTCATTTTTCTACCTAAAATATTTGTGGTATATTGTTTTTAATTCACGAAATATGACATTTAAAGCGACTAAAGAATGTGATTGTTGCAATACATAATTTACACAGAACAGATGTTTAAAAGTGACTCTTTAATCAACAGTTTCATTGAGATTAGGCATTGAAAACTCTTAGAGATTCATAACTGCAGAAGATATAAGGACTGCTCTGTTGTTATTGAGGAACAGAGAGTACGTATTCTCACTAGTTAGGACAGAAATATTTACACAATTTAGTTTTCCCTTTGCGAACGCGCCCAAATGCTACCACAAGATTTCCTTTTAACGGATGTTTCGTCAGACTATTTATGCACTTAGTTGAATGGCCCAAGGATGCAAGTAGGGAACAAAGGTAGGTAGCAGAAGTTGGATGATGTCATGACCATGGTGAATTTAACGCGCGAATAGAACAGTAACCAAGACAGTTAACGTCTTTCGACTGAAAATACGATGTGGCCAAAAAAGAAAAAAGGGTGTCTACCTCAGAATATTTCGAAGTTGAAGAAGAAAACCGGTTCAATGACCATGTTCATTAAAGCTCTTAAAAATGGCTGAGAATGAGCTAATGATCTTGATCACCTTTTTTCAAGTGGGGCCGCATAAGATTATTTATTGGGCGGTAAGCTTGAAGTTTAATACCATACTTCTACCATTTCTTTTTTAATTGTTCCTCCCAAACGCTACTAACACTGGCGAAGAAAGACTTCTATCGCAACCTTGGCTACGGTGCTAAACGGTCTCATTGATTTATGGTCGTAATTTATTCTTGTAATACATATAATACATCGCCCATTACTTTGACTGTGGTAGTAATCCAATAAGATTCACTTATTATTGAAAAGTAAAACCAACTTTTAAATTTTGAACCCAAATTTTATTCTTAAATATATTTTAGTAATTAAATGAACATATTTTAACTCTTACAAAAAGTAAAGTAAAAATCTCATTTTAGTTGTCACCTGCAGCAGAAAAAGTTTCGAAGTTACAAGGTTTTGTTTATTGAAAAGAAAAAAGAAAAATTATACAGTATATTCATCCTCTATTGGACTTGGGGATCAGCAAAAAGTACGGTTCATGTTAACTATACATTGATAATTTTTATATGATAATTTTTTCCCGTTCAATAAAAATAAAATAAAATATCAAGCTTCATAATATGGCAGGTTTCCCACATCTGCTTTATTCTTAAACGGTTTATTGAAGCAATTTACTATATAATTCAAATTATGGCTGCTAAATAATTTTTCCATGCATAGTTTTTTCAATGTTGTACTTTTTTCTCAAACTGATGCTCATTATTTTATTTAACGTCCTCCAATGTTAAGTCATATCAGATGATGAATGAAATGGGTAAAATGATGCTCAAATGTGTCCAGGGTTCTTAAACTTTAGATGAAGGGAAAAATCCGGAAAATCCTTATCATTATTCGAACTCAGAACCTTTTGAGCATGAGACAGACACATTACCTCCTACGCTGCAGAGATGGGTTTTATGGTCATAGTTTTACATTAGACTTGCAGAACTGGTGGACCACTAATTGCATATCTTTAATTCCTCTAATACTAATCTGGGTGTTAAAGATTACTCTAAATGTTTATATCCTTTACAGAACTTAGAATTAATGAATTTACCATCTGTGACTGGTATTCACAATTTTCAATTCAATTTGCTAGAAATATTTGAATAAGTGTATGTCTTTTTATGTCGCTAACGTAGTAAAGATACTGTTATGAGAGACGTAATATTAACTTTGCTTCTTTGGTTGTTGTATTTTATCAAATGGTGCAGAAACATCATGAAAGTGCCCTTGCTGACAAAGGAAGTAGCCATTGATTGCATGAAGCAAAAGTATGGCGCTCGTATAATAACCACATAGGTGATTTTCCTGGATCAATATTTGAGTTTGTGAAGGCCAGCGTGGGACAATGAAGGCCCTAAAAGGCCGGAGCATGTTATGCGAGATAGAATCGGAATGTTGCGCTCTTTACCTCGTCCGCTTCTTGTCCATGAGGTCATCTCGCCTGAGTGAAGACCAAGAGCACCCTCAGGGGATTCAAAATGTCGGTGTTCTCTGTAGTCAGAACGATCCAATCCAACAAATCGTTCACATCTCCCTTCATAACAGGCTCATTAAACGACATAACAATGGGGGGTCACGTTACTTGCGCAGACGTCGTTAATGACTTATTTGACCAGAGTATGCGAATGGATGAATTTGCGGCTCTCAGAATATTGTATTTGAATGACCTTTTTTTTTTAGCAATATAAAATTTTCCTACAGCTATTTCCATAACCATTAACATAATGTGTAGCAGAGAGTAATGCATAATTATTATGATATTTTAGTGTTTTATACTGTGTACGAATTTGAAAACTATTCTATTTTGTATTTTCTGCAGGTATATCCGATTTTATGAAAGTAATACAGAATAGACAATTGAATTATATATGCTATATGAATATTAATTTATCTCTGGGTTGTCGATTTCGCCAAAAGCCTCATTGGTAACTGTATATGCTCACGATGAAATTAATTCCCTTTATTAGGCTTATTCTACGTGTGTTCCATGAGCTTAAACAGACCTTAAACAGTATGTTCCGTATAAAGTATGTATTAGCACGGTCTTTATGCTATACATACATAAAGTATTCTAAATTAATGGTGTGAAGTTCATAACACCCTAACTTATAAAATGTTTAATGGGTTTCAAGCTAAATGTAAGTGAAGTAGTATAATTGCAAGGAATTAATATTTTCAATGTTAATTAATTCAATGTTAACCTTCCAATTAACTTCATTCTTAAATTAGAATTTAGTAGATTCAATTAATTTTTCGCTAGTATAAACAACCGTTGGTAATCAACAAATGAGGCAGAGTTCGTTAAAGCATGGACTAATTTACTAGATTTTACTCAGTCTTCATAACCGAAAAATGCAGCGAGATACTTTACTGTCAGGCCTGCAACGTTTTCTTCCGAAATTTCCTCTATCAACAATTATTTTATATCATATATATCAGCAGCCTACTCCTGTAATGGTTTAGGTATACTGTAAAAACGGTGTTAACGAGAACAAAGAACGTAGTGCTAACCAGAGATAGGAAAGCATCATTTTGGAGCCATTCCGAGGCGCTAAATATAACTATATTTTCTCTTTCGAAATAACAATTCTCCAACTTTGCATGCAAGATTGATGTGATACTTACTTTAGAACCGTCATTATAGCTTTACAGCTAATAAGATTTAATTATTTCATTGAATTCTTGTAATACTCTCAAACTAAAACCTGCTCGTTTCTTTATTCGTGTTATTTTGAACACATGGGAGTTGACATAAGATTCTTACTTCGGATGGTGGATATGAATTTCTTCAACGTGAGTTAAGTGATTAGTAAAATTAGAAACTGTTTAAATGTCAGTATCATCATATTGCCACGTATCTATATTTGTAACAGAACGAAGAATCTGAACATCATGCGAAAGAACTCGAGTTAGTCAGTGGACCATGCTGCTACGGCTGTTAGGGCCAACTAGATTTTTATAGTACTTTTTTTTTTTTAAATGGAATGGTCAAAACTGTTTCTGGGCAATAACCATTGCTGCACTGATCTTTGCTGCTGAATGAATTATATTCAAACGAGTCCACGATTATGGTACTTGTCGCAATTTACTTTCCGCTGAACATTGACTAGAATCCTATTGACTTTTCGTGAATGTATACAGGAATACCCAAGGTATTCACTTATGGATTCACTAATTGTGCATAAACTTATAAACGAGTAATTCTTATGCAAAAATTATAGAGTATTGGATCAGTCTTCAGTTTTCTCGAATGTGGGACTTTGAAGGTCTATGAGGTTAAGATAATCCCTAAATAGTGAATGCCAACAAAGATACTGAGCAATGTGTGATTTAATATGAAAGACTTGAGTAGGAAACCAGAAGTTTTAAGGGATAAAAACAAAAGAATGATTGAAAAGATTGACTTCAATAAAAGGGGAAAGGAAACAGAAAGTAAAAAGCTGTAATCAAAATTACCATTAAATAATGAAAAAACGCAATTAAGTTGAGGGTAGACACTTCTAGAGAATCAGACTACGCAGGACTCATGGCTGTTCATTATTTAGAGTCCATGTAGTAGGACTTGCATGTTGTGATCTTGCCTCTGAACATGTATTGCGGTCCCTTGCTTCCCTAAAGCTGTACAACTCCAGAATCGAACCAGGCCTACGATGTCGTCGAACCCATACGCTGACTCACCGTTCAAAGTAATTGTTCTTTTTACTCCCTTTCTTTGCCCGCTCATCTCCTTACTCCGATCACCCTAGGTTATTATCTGTGCTGAAATAAGAAAAATAAATATCCATTGTAAACATATTGGTTGAGACAGGCTTATTTCTACCCTGTTCAGAACATTCAGTGATAACCAAATAATGCCATGTGCTTACGTGTATTTTTTCAGTTACTTATTATATGTACTGTTTATTATAATAGCTAAGCTCACTTTTGTAGTGTGAACATAACGTCTCTACCTCACACTTAGTTGCTCCTGAGTTTAAATCTTGATTAGGGTGAGTACCAGAAGAAGAATTTCTTTTCGGAGTTCTCTTTCATACTGAAAGATGTGTCTCGGGTAACTCTAAGCTTATATGGTGCTGATTTGAACACTATTAAGCCATTTAATTCATATCTGATATGACATAATCGGTTAAAGAAGGTTAAACTTAAAAAATAATTCCATTCACTATGTTTTACTAGCACACTAGCATATTTGAAATTATTTTACCGTACGTCGTGAGGAAGTATACATAAGAATCCAAGTTATTTTATGGAACAACGGGAGCTGAATGTATACAATTTAACCGCGGAGCAAGAAAAGGGCGCTCATATTAATATTAGATTGTCTCATAACTAATTTCGGTTTCCTAATTTTGTTATTTTGGAAAAATTATTGGGTTTCTTTGGGTTTACAATGTTATTTACAGTATGCCATGGCTAGTGTTGCGTACATTGCGAGGATGTGTCATTCTTCAGTTGATATAAAAAGGTTTGAATGGGGCTTCTAAAGCACTATTGGAAACAAGATTATAAAGCCAGTAACGCAGCTCGAAGTATATGTGAAGTGGAAGGAGAACGTGTAGTTAGTGAGCGTGTGTCGCAACGATGGTTCCAAAGTTTCAACAATTGAGACGAAAATACTAAAGATTTACCACGTTCTGGAAAACCTAAAGTATGATATATTGAGGATACATGACAAGTTTTAAGAGAGAATCCGCAAAATAATACCTAAGACCTTCAGAAGAACTTGGTGCATCCAAATATACCATATATAGCCACATTAAGGTACATATCTGTACCTTATAAACTGACACCTCAACAGGCTGAACTTTGGTTGGATATCTATCGTTAGCTTATCCTTAATCCCATGGATGATAGGTTAGTCGGGAGAATTGTCACTTGTGATGCAAAATGGATATATAACCGAAACCCTGATGCCTCGAAACAGTGGCTTGAACCCCACCAACCTGCCAAAGTCATCTTTAAAAGAAAAGTCAGTTCGTTTCCAATGTAATGTTGTGTGTCTGATGGACTTTTGAAGGTGTGATTCACTGGGATGTTGTTCCAAACGGGCGGGAGATTGATGTGGATCTTTATTCTCAACAAGTGGAACAAGTTTATGAAATTTTGAGACGGAGATACCCTGCATTAGTTAACCGAAATAGAATTCTTGCAACAGGAAAATGCAACAGTCCATACTAGAACCCAGAATACAGCTCTGATCTCATACCATCAGGTTATGATCTTTCTCGATCCATGGCCCATTTCTACGTGTAAGAGATTTTGACAATTTTGAAGCAGTACAAGTGGGGTGTCAACAAATTCTTCGCATATAAAAACCAGAGACTCTTACCATCGTGGGATAATAAACCGTGCTGAACAATGGCTCAAAGACCATACAATCTAATGGTTTATACTTTGGAAATTAATTAAATGCTTGTCAGATCACATTTCAAATAATTTGTTTTCTTAAAAGAGACATTTCGTATAAGACAGTATCTACACTACGAACAACATCATTCGAGGAATGTGGCCGCGCCGTGGCTCAGTGGTTAGACCGCTCGGCTCTCACCAAGGCAGCCCGTGTTCGATCCCAGGCAACCGCAAAGTGAGATTTGTGGTGAACAACACGGCGCTGGGGCGGGTTTTCTCCGGGATCTCCGGTTTCCCTCGCCATCTCATTCCACCGGTGTTCCATCTTCAGCTCATGTATCATCAGTGTCATAGCCTGCTGTGCCGTATGTAGTAAATACGGGCGTTAAACACTACACATTTCATTTCATTAGAGGAATGAACGTGTTTGTGTGATGTCAAATTGGATACTCCTCAGTGCGCAGCGTTGGCAGGACCCAATCCAAACATGAAGCACGGGCAATGCTGTTCAAGGATACTCAAAATCAGAGCTGGAAACTATTTGTATGGTGATCTCGTGAGAAAGTGACTGTAAGAAATGTATACTATTGTGTACACTCGCTCTTGTGCTTGGCTATCAGAGCTACGTTGTCATAACGTTGCAGCTTATATACTATTGCTTTTCCTCATATAACATAAATTTGCACATATAACATAAATTTGTTGAGAAGAACACTTGTAACATGTCACTGAATGTTCATGTTATTAGTTTTATTAATTCACTATAGTATTTAAAAAAAACGTAAAATTTCCTAAAGTTCGAAGTATTCTACTTATGTTTCTAAACTTTTTGTATACTATGCTTGTATTAAAGCGTACAGTTGCGAGTTTGGTATATAAATTTTAAGTCCCACCTGGATTATGCTTTTTAAAACACAAATTTCAGTTGTATCAAATAATATTTTTTTTTTTTTTTTTTAACTTTAAACAACACTTAATTTTATGTTTTTTACCGAGCAGGAAAGAAATGTTGCTAAAACATTACTATTAAAGTAATTGGTTTAAAAGGAACTTTTGTTCAATTACAACTCTTTTACATGCCTGAGTCATTCATATATACATACACCCAAACATCTACCAGTCTAACCATCTACCTAAAATCAGCAGATATATTAATACCTGCATAGAAAGTTTCAGTGACATATAAGAAGGAAACTTTTCTGAGCATTTACTATGATTACTTGATTCACTTTAAATGCTGAAGATATTTAAACATTACAGTGGAGAAGAGGCACGAAATGCTGGCATGACATCTTCAATTTTTATGTTTTGTTAAATAACTGTAAATCATTTTAATTAATTGATGGAAATTAAACATTTCTTCATACTAGCATGGCATTGAATTTTTCATGTTGACTCTATCTATCAAAAACCTTAGCCTATATACAGCTAGTATGAAGAAATGATTAATTTCCATCTAATAACTAAAATATTAAGAGTTAAATGATGAAACCTGGGACTTAGTAAGTCGCCACAAACGGTGTATCTCGGATGCGAGAGCCCCTAGTGTTCTACTGGGGAAATATATGAGTCAAATGGAGAATTTTATGTCAGGACGGCACGTTGGCCATGGTAGCTCAATGGGTTAGAGCGACTGGACGGAAACCAGGAGATCCGTGGTTCAAATCCCAGCCATGATATTGAATTTTTCATGTTGACTCTATCTAACTGTAAATCAGTTTGTAAAAGGTTTGGTCATCATCTCAGAGGTACTAGTAAACGCCTCAAAGAGAAAACTTCCTCCTCAGGATTCTTCAAATCGTCAACTAACTTTCTAATTTTCACTTCTATAACTTATAGCTTTTTATGTGACAAATTTTCACCTATCAGACAAAATTGAAATTACCTTTATCATAAATTATTATAATGCAGGCAGTTATGTGTGAAGTCATCTGAATTGACAGTGCGCATTGTGTTAAGCAAATCACAAGGAAAACAGTCGACAGAGACTAGACAAGAAGGTATTTAATTTGAATTATTTGTTATTTGATAACGGCATACTTCAGAACTCCTTATGTGAAATAATATTTACTTTTGTCTTAATACTAGCTTGAAGAGTTAATCAGAACACAGAGGTTGCTCAAATATTCATTTAAAATGTTGCTGTCTTTAAACTCCTGTAACTATTAATTTTAGGCACGCAAAACATTTTCTATACAAACAGAAATGAAGTTGATATTTTAAGTCCTGGAAATCTAATAATATCACTATATTATCACTATTTCAAGTTAACAGTGTGGAGAATGCCGCTACAAACTGCTTTTGTTATACACTAATACAAGGAAAAGGTCAGAATGCTTTAGATTACTTTTTCTCATACACCAATGCTCCACTTTGTTGATATAAGGAGCTTGCGATGCACTTTGCCTCAAGATATTTTCTGGCCAAAATCTCAGAGGTCATCTAAAGGATTCAATTCGTGCTTCATTTCGTTTCATTTGTGGGTGTATCCGTAGTCATCTTCATTCCTTACGCGCAGGTATGTCTTGGAGAATGACTGGACGGTGAGTCATTGCCGAACAGCGTCTAGCGTTGGGAATTGGACCAGTGCTCATCCTCAAGTCATCGACCGGTATCTCTGACGTATTCTTCTTCACGTGATTTTGTTCATATCTGTAGCCATACAGGCTGATTCAAGGGGAGGGGGTAAAAAGTGGCCTCAAAGATCATAGGACGTGACACTCTTGCTGGTGCATACCTGCATGAAGCTTTGTTCATTTTCTCGCAGTATAACTATCCTGTTGTAGATGTATGGAAGGGGCGATTGTTTAAGGGAAATGTTCTTGTTGGAGAAAAATTCATGGATGTTTGCAAAGTTGGTAGAAGACGAGGCGGATGCTGAACTACTGACATGATTGAGAGAAATATTCTATATTCCTTAACAAATACATCTACACTTCAAAGTAAACCTACCAGAGTCAAACTGCATTCTGTAAAAATTTCAGCCAGATATCTAAAAGAGTTTTTGAGAGACAAATAACGCATTTAGCAATTTTTAACATTGATGAGATATAGGCTTTAAACCTCTCGTGAACAGGGTGAAACAATTCGGAAAATTGTTCTTGGTTAATAAAAGAGCTACTAACAGCGCAAATTTTGGCTCCGGAAGTAGGAGAAACATTATTGTTATTATTTGTCTTAACAAAAGTGGTACTGATACGTCAGAGGTTCCCGGATATAATTTAGTATTTACAATTTCGAGTGATAATATTTAGAGACAGTGGAAACTTGCTTCAAACAGCTACTCATTAGGCTCCATTAAATTGACACTCATCTTATCTACTGTTGTCCATTGACATACTGTAGACCCACAACAAGAAGGCAAGCTAGTTGCTGTCACAACGGTGTTTATGCTCCCCCTCTCAGTATGACAAGGATGCTAGATTTGTTTAAAATACGCGTGTTGTCAAATAACTCACCCATGCGTAATGTCTATCACTATTGTTACTGCAACAAACATTAGATCTGGCAACATGGGTTACTCATATGCACTCTCATGCAGTGATTTCCTAATAAATAGCTATACAAGGGGCATCCAGAAAGTAAGTTATGTTTTAGTTTATCTCCGCAGAAGCGCTGCGATCGCAGTTCCGCACATGCGGAAACGTGCGCCATTGTGAGATCGCTGTCAGCCACGTAAGCGTTGTTGTGCTTGTTTACAATGTCGGTATTGATTGAAAATCCCGCCGCTTGTGAAATCAGATCTGTGATTCGTTTTCTGAATGCTAGGAAAGTGAAACTAATTGAAATTTATCGGCAAATTACGATGTTTACGGACAAAATGCGGTGAGTGAGAAGATGGGTCCGACAGTTCAGTGAAGGACATAGTGAAGTGCACGATGAAGAACGAAGTGGGCGTCCATCTTTGGTTACAGATAGTAACACGCGATTGATGACAAAATCCAGGAAAACCGCAAGTTTACAATTAGTGCTCTCGCTATGGAATTTCCCCAAATCTCACGAACACTAGTTCATGAAATTGTTACCGAAAAACTGAGCTTTCTTAAACTTTGCTCAGGTTGGGTGCCAAAGATTCTTAATGAACAACTCAAAAAAAAAAAAAAAAAAACGGATGGGTAGTGCACTTCAGTTTTTGACCCGTTATGATGAAATTGGCGAAGAATTTCTGACACAGTCACAGGAGATGAAACTTGGGTTTCTTACAACACACCTGAAAGTAAGCGTCAATCAATGGAATGGAGACACACCTTATCCCCAGCAAAGGTTAAGCCGAAACAAATTTTTACACCTCGAAAAATGATGTGCACAGTGTTCTGGGACAGGAAAGGCATCTTACTCATTGATTTCTTACCGCGTGCTCAAACAATGAAAGCAGATGTTTATTGCGAGACATTTAGGAAATTGCTCCGTGCAATACAAAATAAGCGCCGAGGAATGGTGTTGAAAGGTGTTGTGTTTCTTCACGACAACGCACGACCACACACTGCAAATGTACATCCAAGAGGGATTTGGCTAGGACGTGTTTGACTACCCCCCGTACAGCTCTGACGTCGCTCTTAGCGACTTTCATCTGTTTTTGCATCTCAAATCTTTCTTTGGCACTCAACACTTCAACAATGACGAGGAGCTGAAAGAAAGTGTTTCCAACTGGTTTTAGACACAGGCGGCAAACTTCTATGAAGAAGGTATACAAAAACTTGTGCCTCGCTATGACAAATGCCTGCAAATTTTGGCAGTTATGTGGAAAAGCACTTTAAGAGTTGTAGAATTTTGTGCAATAAATAGTTTTTCTCTAGCTGTACACAATTTAATTTTAATACCAAACAGAACTTACTTTCTGGACGTACCTCGTACTAACAGAGCAATCAGTTCAAGCCCCTCCCCCTTCCATTCGTCTCTGGCCTTATTGACATGGATATACAGTACCAACCACGCATATCCTGAGTTCACCACTGGAGAGCTGGCAATAGATACACCGAAGGTTGAGTTACGAGACGGTGTAAATGTTGAGGTCGCATCGCCAACGTTGCCATCAATTTAGGAAATCCAAACCACTCCATCAGGTGCAGTTGAGAGAATTTAGCATTTCTTCTATGTACACTATATGCATGGATAAGCACCCTCAGTAAATTGTTGAAGTGTTCTTATATTATTAAGTCGGTACAAAAACCGTAAATTCCATTCTATTTTTGTTTCGTAATTATAAGGGATAATATTAACAAATTCCATGTGATCTTCTGCGTTTCATTTGATATTTTAGTACGGAATATGCCTAGTGAGGTAAACTTCTCTAAAGCGTTAAAGTATACAAAGGTTTGGCTTTAATATACCTTTATATACATCAATATTTTTCATAATGTATTACGTTTTGTATCTTCACAGTTGCATAATGGAGACATTTTTATCGCTTTTCTTTAAGTTTATATGTAGTGGAATGCTCTTTTGTTTTTAGTTAATAGACATTCATCTTTCAGGAAAGGGTAAATCCCTGAGAAAACATTATCCAGATAACTCACCCTAACCGAGATTTGAACTCGGGAACTCTTGAACGTGAGGGAAACACGCAAGCACTTACGCTACAGAGGTGGGCCTACTCAAAGTTATTTAGGTAAACCTAATCATTAGCACTCTGGACCAATGTCTGATATCGCTGGATGCTCCTCCACCACGAACTTTTCCACGTGTCATTTATTTCCTTATTTTTAGGGCCGCAAAACTGGCATTAATGTACGGAGGTGTACGTCTTATGGCCTGGAGATTTTAT
The DNA here is from genome assembly GCA_030765055.1 of Mantis religiosa. Taxonomy (NCBI): domain Eukaryota; kingdom Metazoa; phylum Arthropoda; class Insecta; order Mantodea; family Mantidae; genus Mantis; species Mantis religiosa. The sequence goes on from CM060949.1 coordinate 98,726,715, forward strand.
TCTTTCTCTGTCTTTTTAGTTTTATTTTTGTAAGATGATTTAACTCCCTTTAAACAGTTAGGTAATATCGGACAAAAATTCAAATGAAAGAAATGATGTTCAAATGAATCCAGTGTCCATAGAGTTTAGAGTTACCCAATATTCATATTTCAGGATGCGGGAAACCTCCGGTAAGAAAGCCTTAGACAGGTGACTTACCCTAACCGAGATTCGAACTCAGGTTACGATGAGGCACATATGCTATCGCTAACCACAGAGATAGGTATGCTTTCAGCCATTGACAACTCGTAACTGAACCTCTCCTTGAAGACGACAATGACGGGCGGGTGTCATTATGCCTTACTGGGTCTACATTGTACTACCGCAGCCGTAAGGAGATCTATATGTTCTTTCAACTCATTCCTCATCCCTGATTATGAGATACGAGCCACACAGCTGAAATCTTCCTCTATCGTCATTCTATACTTATACTATACAGGTAATAAACGATTTAAAACGTACTAAATATGTGTATCTTAATAAATTAATAAACTGAAGAATCAAGGCTCTCGAACCTCCTTTTAAGAACAAAATAATATCTAATGATCTTAGTAACAGCGTGAGAATAGGTATAATGTATGTGAAAGTGTTAGGATTTACACATTAATTATACTTAATACTATTGAATAAGATATGCCAAAAGTTGTGGAACATCACAAATTTGAATTTTAAGGTTATTAAACTTTGAAAATCTATTATTTTACTTCTGTTTAGCTTTCATTGTTATATGAGCCTTTAAAACATGCCGCATAAAGATTCAGAATATTCATATAGCCCTAGTATTCTATAAAATTATAATAATGCTACAGGGTTTCCTTAGATTAAAGTAACTTTACCAATAAAGAGAGGCCTAAAAGAAGTTCAAATATTAGATTAGCAGCAAATAAGCACAAAAATATTGAAGGCCTACATATGTGTATTAAATGCTTAGTTATGGTTAGTTATGATTTTATTAATCAATAATGTTCTTAGTGTGTAAATATTAAGCGAAATACATAGGTCGTTATTTCTTTTCTCCTAAATTAATTCTATAATGAAACATCCATTTCTATACTTTGTTAATATAATATTAAAAGCTTAAGAATAAAATGTGATCGTTGTTTTTTAAACAAAAATTGTTGTTTATGGCATGTTTGGTGCAGTTTTTAATAAACAAATCAGTTTAAATCAATTAATCAAAAAATCAAAATAATCAGTTAATATCTTGAAATTAATTGAAAATTGTGCATAAAATTTGTTCTACACATAAGTGTTAATGCATTGAAGATATTAAACAAATTTTAGCTTTTAGAAATATCACAGAGGATATCCGTAATATGTATAGCCGCCTATAGCTTTCATAACCGTTTTTTTTTTTTAACTTTAAGTTGGAAACCGCTAATGGCGTGATCACTTGTTAAACTGTGCATTTTTAACTTTGGTTATATTAACTTTTTAATGAAAAAACCACTCCCATTTATTCTATTAAGGAGAGCTTTCCCTTCCCAGCCAGGAGTCAAATCCTCTGGATTGAAGCTTCAAATTGTTAAAACAGTTCTACATATAAAAATAGGCTTGACTGCTTCCATGGTGATGCGGTAGCGTTGTTGCCTGCGGAACGGGAGGTCCGGTTTAAATTCGACACATGCATTGTATTTTTTTCTTTTGTTGCAAGGCCCGGAACGAATCGCATTCAACCTCGTGAAGTTCCCTGTGACCAGTTGAAGTGCTACTTGGAGTAGTAGCAACTCCTGGTCACGGAAATCGTGTCCTCTCGGTCACAGTTTCGGAATGCTGACCATATACCACCTCCCAGCATACATGATGTTCTTGTGGACGGAGGTCACACAGCAGCCTTGGGGAACTGTGTGTTCCTCTCAGGAGAATGTAAGGAACGTGTTTGACATCAACTCTAGCTCAACAAGGCTTAGAACTCTTAGATAAGACATACTCCTGTGCTAGAAATGGTAGGATACTGATGTTGATGACACTATCTGGTTGGCATTGAAATTGTAGCCGTAGTCTTTCTCAGAAGCGATCTGTATAAACCTGAACCATTTCAATAGGCCAGAACTTTCGAACCAATAATAGCACAAACGTGCAATTTTGGAGAAATATAATACACAGTTGGGAGATTACGTGATACTATTTACATCTCAGAGAAAGTGTTGGAAGTGTCCTCTACCAGCATCTATACAGGTTTATATCCGTCTCATCATATTCTCTGAAATTTTACGGAGATTATCCTCGCCAATGTTACTTATTTCGGTTCAAATGGATTCCTTAAGAACATCAATTGTCCATGGTCTATTCTTGTACACTCTATTTTAGATCCCCCCACAAGAAAAAATCCGGTGACCTGGGGCCACAGACTTTTTGAGATTATTCGATTATCAAAGAAACTCGTTACAGTTCCATGGTGGCATTAGATGTACGGCACGTTGCTCCATCTTTCTGGAAATAACCTTCTCTAAATTCGATATCATCCAGCTGATCCACAAATGTCTTGGAGATACCCATATAAACTTCAGTGTCTACAGTCGTATCAAACAAACTATACATTTAGAACTGTCAACTGTCAGCAATTGTCAGTGTTGACAATTCTGCCAGAGCCACTGAGATTATTAAAACAAGTTTCTATATTCTACGAACTTTCAAAGGGAAATTATGGCCTATTGAAATGGTTCAGGTTTATATGGATCACACTGTACCTGACATTAATGTGAGTTTTCATGTATTCCAGAGAACAGAACACTTTTCGCAAACTTTTCGCCAGAGACCTATGATGGGTATGTGCCTCTCAAACAAACAGATACAAGGATACAAATAAGTCAAAGAGATGTTATAATATTTTAACGTTTGTACGATTGTAAAATTCACGTCTATATATGACCGTCTATATTGTATAAACCTATTTAATTGCACAGATATATGAATGAAGGCATCGACTGGCGTCCACTTAGCAGGCAGGACTGAATCAAATCGTGATACCCACAGGTTCAACCTGACCTATTAATTCAGTGAAGAGGTGAATTAAACGCTCTAAGGTAAACGTAAGTAAAAACTGGGTGTAGTTACGTATCTGTTCATAACAACTTTTTATTTTATTGCATTAATCGTTGCATTAGCTTTCTAAGATTCCATGACTGAAGCTATAATTCCACTAACACTAACAAATAAAATCGCAAATGCATTCAAAGCGTTGCGTTTCAGGGCGCGTGTTCATTTTATAGGAAAGTGTGGTAGGACTGATAAAAAGTATATGGTGGTAAACTTGATTATTCAGAACCTACAGTTTATACCGTGAAAACCGAACCACGTTGGGCATAGGGAACACAGAACTGTAGATTGTACAAAAAATTTGAATGTTCTATAATATACAGTTCATTGCTGACAGCCATCTGAACTGGTCAGTGTGATAGCTGTAATTGAAAATGAAGAAAAGAAGGAAAGAAACAACAATAGAGTTTCGTTCATTTGAAGGGCTAGATTGCCGCACAAGTCAAAACTGAATTGGATGAAGTTCACATGGACTGTGCACCAACATTGAAGACCATTTATTTTTGGATCAATGAATTTAAACGTGGTCATAGAAGCACCGAAAATGAATTGAGTTCACCACACAGGACACCATTGAAATAATCCACGATCAGGTTATGCAAGACGGCTGAATCGAAATTTTTGAGATTGCTGAGGCTATATGCATTTCAAATGACCGAGTGCATAATTTCCTGCATGAAAAATTGGCAATTAAAAACTGTGTGCAAGATGGGTGCCGCGATATTCACAGTCGAACAAAGGTGTATCCCGAAGAAGACGTCTACTTAGTGTCTGGCGATATTTAATCGCAATATTCAAGACGTTTGTGCACTGATTTGTGAACGTGATTGAAGCTAGTATGCATCACTACACACCAGAGTCAGAACAGCTGTCAAAACAATGGACAAAACATGGTAAAAGAAGGTAATGGCCACTTTGGTGAGGGGGGGGATTCTCAAGGAATAATCTTCATAGACTACTTGAAAAATTATAGAACTATAATTGGAGACTATTATGCTTCATTGTTGTATCGTTTGCAACATGAGTTAACTGAAAAGAGACTGAGATTGAAAGGCAAAGAGTGCTCATTCTCCAGGATAATGCACCATCGCACAAATCAGCAATCGCAGTAGCGAAAGTGCTTGAGTTGGGCTTTGAATTAGCTTATTCACCAGATTTAGCTCCTAGTGACTTCTTGATGTTCCCAAACTTAAACATTTGGCTTGGTGGTAAGAAAATTTCTCCAAATGAAGAAGTGATAAGCCACTGTCAACGAGTATTTTGCAGACCATGATGGAACCTACATTTCCGACGCGATGAAAATGCTGGAACAATGCTGGACCAAGTGCATAGCCATCAATGAAGACTATGTTGAGAAATAAGTTGAGATGTTCGCTAAAAATATTATTCTTGGCTTTTTACCAGATTTATCGAACGACCCTCATAACATGACGTTGTTCCTTTCACAGTATATTCTCAACTTTGTATGAATTTGAATACCTTTTCACAGATTATGAATTATAATTTAAATTGAAAAAATTACTACAGACAAAAAGTACACTATAGCTTATTAAAACTGCAATCTGTATCAGACAGTATCTTTCCGTATCGTTAGGCCTTTTCGAAATATTACTTTCTGTATGTATGCTCATATTTTCCCAGACTAAATTCCATCATGTGATACAATCGATGTGCAAATTCCCGATATTTGACTTCTCTTGTCCTTCTTATGTGTTTGCTGCAAACAAAACCAACCTTTAATACACAGATTCAACGTTTTTATCTGTTGGGACTACGGAAATAATAATTTCCTGGCCATGGATGTATAGCAAATAATATTTTCTGGACAGAGCAATAACTGCATAGCACCATGATAAAATTAATAAAGTACTATTTTTAATTGATCTTTTCTCTACTTATTACAAATTCAGATACATATAGGTATTCAATTACGATATACAAACTTATATTTATTTGATTTTTACCTAGACGATTGTGAAAGATAAAAAAGCTACTTCTGAGAAACAAAATAGAAGTTAAGAATTATAAAATAAGCGTCGAAGGGGGTTTGTTGCAAATGTATAAAATTTAAAATCTTAAAATAATCTAGTAAGTACATTCTGCTACATGACGATCAATATGTTATCCTATACAAGTATACAAACTACTAACGCAACCGTTATTTCAGTTTGGTTTTCGTTATTAACTATGCACAAACTAGCATCCAGTTTTAAACGAATGTCAAGAACTATAGAATTAAACAAACATAAAGTTATCAATCCTTCTGTGCGTATTCTAATTTCTCTCCTCGTAGAAGGCAAAATAATTGAAACAGACTTTTCACTATTGCCTTCTAGCCTTACTACTTGTAACTACTTTGTCTTACATAAACAAAATCACTGATGACAAGCAAAGAACCGCTTTTGTCAGCAATTCTGACAACTCCGGCTGCAGTTATATTATCTCACGCTATTCATTAAACAAAAAGTTAATTATGGAGATCTTGACATGAAGCCATGAAGCGCTACTTTCAGCCATTGTTTTTTCTTATAGTAATTACGTTCTGTAAGTTTTCCATTGACGCAAAATGATCTTCATGAGTCAATTCTGAAGTACTCAGTCTAAATAACGCTTATTACTGCTTCGTTGTCTTATACTTGTAGGAATAATATTACCATTATCAATAATTCTATAAAATTGGCGCATATTCTGTAACATTAGTCTGTAATAAATGTCTATTAAAACCTACACACGTTAAAGCTCAACCAGACACATACAGCCTCTCATGTCTACAATGACTGAAGTTTAAGTAACTTTTTCTATACAGAATCGTTGAAGTAACTCAGGAATTTGTGTGCTTTGAACGGAACTACATTTAGCTATTTCAAAACAGGCGGAACCATAGTGGTGAGAATGAGAGTATCAGTGATATTTTAAAAGGATACGTGTATTTACTGCAAAATGTAGACATTTTAACCAGGGAAGTGCTTTGGATTTGCAATTTGCTTTTTCGATTGCTAATTTTATAGCATAGTTCCATTACCCGCTGAGATACGACTGAAAAAAATAAATTAATGATAAATTAACAATTACAAACTTTAATATCAAATATGTGGAAACAACATATGGCAGCATTAAGTCATGTTTGACCAGTTTAATTGCATAATATACTCAGAATGTTTTTTTTTTTTTTTTTTTTTTTTTTTTTTTTTTTTTTTTTTAAGATTCAGAACTATTACAGGAATATTGATTACAAGGCTATGTAGTCATAATAATTGCTATGATATGGAAAAGTTAATATACATGAGAAACGAAAGTGTGAATTCAGTAAGTCATAATATGATGCAATGTCTATATTATATGATGCACTATGTATGTGATATGAAGTAATGTGTTAGTATTGGTGCTTAGAAAAGTGACATGACGTAATTTTTTGATATGGACCAGTGAAAAAGAAGTTTGGTGGTTATAGCAACGAAAGGAGAAGAAAATTCAATACTCTTGGGCAAGCAGCTGACAAAGATAGCGTCCTTATCGTGTAAGGTCGAAGGGAATAGACGTCTTTTCGCTGTGTAACTCGAAGGGAACAGACGTATATTTCTGAGTTGGAACGGCGTGTGGGGAAAAAAAAAACAAACAAAAACTATATGTCATAAACTTTATTCACAATTTCTGCGTAAATGCAATTCAATTACATTGATCAAGTTTATCGTATATATACTTTAAACTTCTTCTTCTTCTTCTTCTTCTTCTTCTTCTTCTTCTTCTTCTTCTTCTTCTTCTTCTTCTTCTTCTTCTTCTTCTTCTTCTTCTTCTTCTTCTTCTTCTTCTTCTTCTTCTTCTTCTTCTTCTTCTTCTTCTTCTTCTTCTTCTTCTTCTTCTTCTTCTTCTTCTTCTTCTTCTTCTTCTTCTTCTTCTTCTTCTTCTTCTTCTTCTTCTTCTTCTTCTTCTTCTTCTTCTTCTTCTTCTTCTTCTTCTTCTTCTTCTTCTTCTTCTTCTTCTTCTTCTTCTTCTTCTTCTTCTTCTTCTTCTTCTTCTTCTTCTTCTTCTTCTTCTTCTTCTTCTTCTTCTTCTTCTTCTTCTTCTTCTTCTTCTTCTTCTTCTTCTTCTTCTTCTTCTTCTTCTTCTTCTTCTTCTTCTTCTTCTTCTTCTTCTTCTTCTTCTTCTTCTTCTTCTTCTTCTTCTTCTTCTTCTTCTTCTTCTTCTTCTTCTTCTTCTTCTTCTTCACTCCATGGTTTGGGCATATCGCCCGTTCTGGCTTCATAGATCTCTCCAGCGTTTCCTGGGTCGTCCTCTGTCTCTTCTTTCTTTTGGATTATAGTTTAATACTGCATTTGGATATCTTCCATCCACCATTCTTAATATATGTTCATGCCATTGTTGCCTTCGTTCTGATATTTTGTAATGGATTGGTTCGATTTCTAATTCCGTCCTAATATCCTCATTTCTTATTTTGTCCAATATTGTACAACCTTTAACACTTCTTAAACATTTCATTTCTGCAGTCTGTATTTTATTTAAATCCTTTTGTGTTGGCACCCAGGTTTCGCTTCCATATAGTAAAGTTGGAATAGCCATTATCTTATATATTTTCATTTTTGTATCCTTTCTCACTCTGTTTTTAAAAGCTCTTTGGATTGTCCCACATATTGCTCGGAATATGTTTACTTTTTCTTCTATATCTGCATTGTTTCTGAAACCTATGTTACATCCTAAATATTTAAAACTCGATATTTGTTCTAAAATCCTATTTCCTAAAACAATTTTTGATCTTACATTATAATTTCCTTTAAAAGTCATATTTTTTTTTCTTCTGATATTTTAAAATTATACCTTTTTACTATATTATTGAGAATATACATTGATTTTTGCAGTTGATTTTCATTTCGATGAATCAATATTCGTTTCAAATAAGGGAATTACCTGTTTCATATATTTAGGAATTAATTACATTTTTCTTTTTCAATTAATATAACTTAAATCTTTTAATTCTGAGTAACAAGTACTTTAAACTTGTTACTCAGAATTAAATGATTTAAGTTATATTATTTGAAAAAAAAAAGTGGAATTATTTTCTAAGTAGATGAAAAGGTCCCTTGCTCGAGACCACGCCTGAAAACAGAGTTCTCATGCACCGACTGGAGCAGCAGCCGTGGATAACATCTAAAGGAATTGCTCATCCTGAAACGCCGGATCTGAGCAAAAGCTCAGATTAAAACGACAGCGAGACCTGGAACTTCGGCATCAACCCTAAGCACAGGACGCAGCAACAGCATCATCCTACATCATCTCTATCATCAGATCTCCACATATGTAATACCGTTGCAGCTATGATAGTAATATTTGTTTGCCATCATAATCACATGACTTCTATACGAATTGTACACTAATGACATCCGTAAAGACAGCAAAAGTCTGCTCACTGATATTAGAATTCATTTTAAATGTGTAAAAATATGTATAGAAGACAAAAGTTAATATACGTTTTGGACCCTCCTCGTTCAATAGAGCAGCTAACAAGTAAACGTTAGTCATCCACTCAACCATAGGCAACAAAGAGCGAGCTATTGATAAACAAGCTGGAGGATCTAGTAGAACTGCATTGCTTTGTTATAGGATACGCACCAGCTGATAGGATGCTGCGGAATCGAGGCGTCAAAAGTTCCACAGAATTACATGGAAACGTGTATAGCTGCAGCGAGAATGATATACAAAAAATAAATACAGGACAAAGAATTGTGTGGGAACGCATAGTTTCAATGCACTGTCAATTTGTGGTTTATACACTGATATATGAAATACTACAATTTCTAATTTTTAATTTCCAAGGAGGAGGTTTGTGTAAATTGGAATATTGAAGTTCGTTAATACTTTCAGACCATCACAAATTTATTATCTACGCAGCCATTGTTGTTACAAGAAGCCGAATGTTCTTTCCATTGGCAGCTCCTCTGAGGCTGTGCTTGTAGAAGGTAGGCATGTTTGTTCTGTCCGGAACGTTTTGCTACTCCCATTGTTGTGAGTTCATTACGCGTGCCAATTTCGTTTTTTCCTAGGTTAACTGTATCTCGGAGCGGTCGCTGAAACCTCCTCCTCCACCCCCATCTGAATGACTGCAGCACATTCCTGAGAGTCACGATGTTATTAAGGCACGATTAAAACTGTATCACATATTTCTCCAACAGCCTCGGGGACAGGGGTTATTGATATCGCCATTGTCTTGTAACACAAGGAAAACGATTGTTCTAGCAATTTTCGCTAACCAAAACAAAAGGTGAAACAAGAATAAAAAGTGGAAGAAAAGCTAGAGAGAGACTAAAAACATAGGCGTGTTACAAGTGCTAGTTTTATGTTAAGATATGCGGCACGTTGTCCGTAAAGAACTGCCGGCCTGTTTTTCTTTTGTGTTAATGATGCTATCGCGGATCCTTGGTTTTGTGCGCTTCTTTGCCGCACATCTCTACGTTACGGTGCTTACAACACCTTTCTAGTCTTAAAACACCTACAGCTGAATAATTGAATACTAAAGAAGTTCCACAAAATTGCATCCAAACAGCCCTAATTTTGAAAGAAGCTTACCCTCATACTTATATTCTATTTTATGTTCTTTTTGTATACTATTTGGTTCATATCTGTCCAATTTAATATGCAATTCAATTTTAAACGGGAATGATAATAATAATAATAATAATAATAATAACAATAATAATAATAATAATAATAATAATAATAATAATAATAATAATAATAATAATAATAATAATAATAATAATAATAATAATAATAATAATAATAATAATAATAATAATAATAATAATAATAATAATAATAATAATAATAATAATAATAATAATAGTAATAATAATAATAGTAATAATAGTAATAATAATAATAATAATAATAATAATAATAATAATAATAATAATAATAATAATAATAATAATAATAATAATAATAATAATAATAATAATAATAATAATAATAGTAATAATAGTAATAATAATAACACTAACAATAATAATAACAATAACAATCATAATAACAATAATAATAACAATAATAATAAAATCAAAGTCACAAAGTAGACAGAGATATTCACTGCTTTAGTATTGGTTACTGAATTAAATATTATTTTTCTTTTTTTAAATATATTTTTTTAACAAAAAGCGAATAGAAATCTAAAATTGCATCTTATTTTTGTTCTCTATGTTTACAAACTCATAGTTTTTCTTTTTTTCTTTTTATTACTTATTTTGCAGTGTGGCAGAGCTTTTATCGACCTCCTTGGCCATACTGGGCGCTCTGACAAGAGAAACACTGTCATTAATAATAATAATGATTATGATGAAGATGATTATTATTATCATCGTCATTATTAAGTATTTTACATTTTTTTTCTAAAATACAAATGATCATAGTTGGTTGAATTGTTAGTGCCAATTCGCTGGTAGTTGACCACTATATACCTACTGCAGTAATAACAAAATCCTTTTGGTTCACTGATGATTGATTCGACTTACTTGTATCAAGTGATTTTTGTTGCAAAATCAATGTTGACAATATTTCCTCTATCCCTTCATCGCACATTTAACCATGAATATGCCAATTAAACATATATATTATTAACAACAGTTGGTAAGTCTAAATACCTACTTAATATAATTACTGCTCGTTAAACTCGCGTTAAAGGCGTTTCTGTTCATCATCATTATCATTATTGTCCTCGTTGTAACAGTAGTAATAACTGCTTTGTTTGAGTCCCATGATCTAACGATTACAATCATTTTCAAAATCTCTCTCGGGTAACTTCTTTCATATGTGTATCGCAAAAGTCAAATGCTACAATTAAATCTGATTAGCTGGTAGATTCTAGTGCACGTTGGATGGACATTGGTCTAACGTCATAGGTAGGTATATGCTTACAACATATTTTTCTCTGTAAGCAAACGTGGTCTTTACCTCAGTTTTTACGTTTGGTATTGGTATTGGTTGTAAAACCATTTGAATGATTGCGCTAATCGGAAGATTTATATTTCGGAAATACTGGGTGATCAATTCTTCTCGCAGCCGGTTTCGTAGCGTTTGATACGCCGGCGATGCTGGCTGGTGTGACACAGGACGTCCGCAGTAAGTGTAGAAAGTTTTAGTAAGTTATTTCTAGCGTATATAATAAACACTTACAAAGAAAATCATATTATGCTACAACCATCATCGTTTGTAGGCTAAAGGTTGCATGAAGGACCCTTCACCATGTGTATAAATGTTAGCTTTTTAAACGGATGCATCCCCGGTGCCGTTAAATAACGTCATGTGTCTACTACACCCAAAACGCTTCTTAAAGAACGCCATGCACATAATTAGCACTTCAGTACGTGATAAACATAGGCGCTTGCCATCATCAAATGGAAGATACGGCAACCACGTGTATGAAACATCAGGGCGTGAACTTGTGTGTTTTATGTATGTCGGGTCGCAAGGCTGTCCTTTAGTCTCGTGTGAAAATTTTCTCTTGCAGTCGCATAACTTGAAAACTTGCAGAGAGAAGGGGAATTAAACAGAAAGAGAGAGAAAATAAAGTGCAAAGAATGCAGAATCACTGCGCGAGATGAGCCAAGGAGGGGCGTAACGAATTCCTTGACGTGGCGGTGACAGATTTCGGCCTTGGGTGTGCTTTCATTATGTTTGCGTGCTTGTGATCCTGGTTGCTTTGAATATCATTTTTCACTGTTTACGTGTTTGAGCGGTACATTCCTTGTTCGGGTCAAGATTCCTCTCGATCAAACGCACAGTACTTCCTACTCCCACCTTGAACACTGAGGTTCGTAACCTTACCAGGCTCTCCCACTGTAACAGTTTACCAGCTCTTTAAACTGCATAGCTTTACCATTAACTCTCATTTCTTTAAAATAAACAGTCCTATTGAATTGAGTGGATAAGCGTTAGGTTTGAGATTTAGATTCGACATTTTGTCAGCAGGTGATTGTGTTTCGAAACCATAGCTATAATTTTAATCAATCATTTTAACTATCACAATCATTCTCAATGCACTTTATATATCTAACTGGAAAACGATGACAGAAAAAAGTAATTAAATGTGTGGTTTCTTGGCAATGCTCACACAGATATTATTTGGACACATTTGCGAGGTATATTATATGACGAGAACCATAAAAGATAAATTGTAATTTTGTATAAAATATTAAACTTTTTAATATTAATCATGCTAATAAAATATTATAATACAAATATTAATAAATTATATCAATATTATAAAAATCATAGCAATTAATACAATATTTTAATTATATAATAATTTCATCAAAATCAGCTGGAATGTAAGGGAGTTTGCTTCAGAGAGATATACGCCGATGCACATGTACAAAATAGACATTTTTATAAAAATGCTTTTCTAACTTTTTTCAAATTTAGGGAATTTGCAATCATGATTTGTTCGCTGAAATCTCAGTATCGAATTTTCCGGTGGAATACATTAAGTCCTTCCTCTACTCTGGAATACAGAGTAGAGAAACTAAAAAATAAAACAGTGATTACCTATTTGTGAAGAGGAAGGTATTTAAACTTCAAACCAAAAATAAATACCGTGCAAATGATTAAAAAATTAATAAATTGTGTTTTAACCAGATTATCACTTTTGATATTATTTTGAATATTTCTTAAGGTTTAACAGTTATCCAAAATCGATCGAGAACAAAAGGACTTTAAGAGGCTATTCCCAGAAACTGCAAGATATAATTTGTCATGAAAATGTCTTAAATTTATCTATGGCTTCTAAATTTTTCATTTGAACAGAGACTTCTTCAACATTTTTGTGTCGTGTCTTTGGAAAATGCTGAAATTAAATAGAAAGTTTGGAATGTTGGAAGATTCTTAATTTTGAGTCATATTGTTAACATAAGCGCGGTTATGGGTCTTGCTCCATTTTTTTTTTTTTTTTTTTTTTTTTTTTTTGAAGTGGGGGTTCAGGAGATCCTAAAACGTATGTTTCCAGTGACATCTTGGTACGCAATTTTTGAGGCAATGCTAGCTATGCCTCCTTCGCCTACGATGTATGTGATAGAGGGTAAAAAAAGTTATATTTCTTCATATTTGTAACTGTATTTGTGCTAATGTTTTAATCAGATTGAGACATATTCATAAATATAGTATAACTGTTGTGAAATTAAGGGATGGCCGTTTATCTTCCAGAGGATATTTCCTGTTGTAACAGTTGCTTTAACTTGGCCCCGAAAAATAAATATAATTTATTTCGTGTTATATAGAATTTAAAATATTCAAATAATGTCTAAAAATGTTATGTTTATAATAAGTATGAGAAAATGAAATTGTATAAGATGTGTTTATGGAAAGCTATGAATATTAAATAGGTATGTGGAAACGTTTGGTTGATAAGGGCAACGGTGAGAAAAACCAATAGTCCCTAGAGGGTAGACTGTTAGAAGATTGGGCTTGGTGGAAGTTACGTATTTTTTATTTATTTACTTTTATTTACTATTATTGTTTGTAATTTATGTCCTCCAACGTTGCCATATTGGACGATGAATGAAATGGGTGAAGTGATGCTCAAATGAGTCCGGGTTTTGTGGAGCTTAGAGTTACCCGACATTCGTCTATCAGGATAAGGCAAAACCCCGGAAAAACCTTATTCAAGTAACTCACTCCAACTGGTGGAAGTTAGAAGTCTGGATAGGGAAGTGAAAGGAAGTTATTGTAAAAGTTTAATTCTTATATTGTGTTTATTTTAAAACAACTACATCAAGTTGTTGATTTTGGAAATCAATACACTTTCAAAAGATTTTATAATTATGTGATCTCATTTATTTTCCAATATGTAATCTTGGAAAGTTTAAGAGTTACGACATCCATCCGAGACCGGACGCCTGAGAGAAGCACTGCATGCTAGCTGCTGGGGTAGTAAGAATTGATTAAACATTTTATTAAACGATTTTTTCGACGAAAACTTCAAATACCTTTAAGTGATGATGGCGGGATAAAAATTCACCTCCGCAACAAAAATCCTGTTGCACTGTTCTGGGTATTGTTTCAAGTAATTGCAAAGAGCAACATGGCGATGCTGCTGTCATCTGCCCTCTAACGGTTCTCCAGTCTTGTAAATCATCTCTGCGTGACTGCAGACAATGATTGGTGATAAAGCAGGGCATGCAGGCTGGCCAACCACGCCCCTCGTCCTTCGTCATCGCTTCTACTCAAGTCGGAAGAAAGCACTGATCGGGATGTGATAACTTACTCTAATGGTTGTAGTGACGCAAGGCTGTGATGATCCAGAAGTTTGGAAGTACCACCATTAAGGTCTCCAAGTACTAATTTTATAGCACCCATTATAAACACAAACTTAGACATTTAATGGAATTCGTTAGCACAGATTAACAAGATTATATGGTCTCAATCCGTTTTGAATACATGCTAAATCACCTGTTGCTGTTAAATTCGTTTTGCTTAGAGCGAAAAACAAAAAGCAAACGAAACCGGAATCATGAATAAGGTTGGTTCACATTCCCGTCTTTTAAAACGTAATTCAGGTATTCGGAATTGTTTGAAAATGCTAAAACTAAATGATTCTGTCGTAGCCATATGGAAGGGCATAAAGAGAGAGATACAAATGTAAGGGAACACTGTTATACTGCTGATTGGTGAAGTGAAATAAATGGGTTTTATTGTGTAGGAACAATACAGAACAAAAGAAAGTTCCCATGAATATCTCCCAAATAATTAGCGACCTAGAAGCTGTACGTTGCGCTATCTTGTCTCTCTTCCTACCCTCCTATATGTTTTCAACAGGATTGTTCTGGTTCAGTAGCATGGAAGTGGATTGATGCGCTGTTTAAACTGCCTATTAAGCGTGTCGAGCTAAAACTGTGTAGCTACCAATGATCGCCGTAAGCACTAGCTGCAGGTATGTAGGCAGGTGGTTCTCCACATCTCAACTACGATTACCAAAGAAAATAATACAAATTTGGGCTATTATTTTAGTTTTGTGAGTATAATGTTGCTGCAAATATGAAAGTTATTCTTTTGGAGCATCACAGAAAACCTCTTAAATAATGTTAACTAAGGATATCTATATGTTACCAGCTTCTTGAAAGGAGCAATTAGTAGCATTGTAGAGTATGGAAAACAGCATAAAGAAAGCATTGAATTAAAATCGTGAGTTTATTTGATCGTACAATGGTAGTCACAGATGTTATGCCTAATGAAGGTATGAAAGCGAGGTTAGAGGTTCCTTAACCTTTTTATATACCCACTCTAAGGGATGTATGAGATGAGTTGTTCAGAGGCCTCATTGTGCTTTTGCAATGTTGCAACTCCTGCCCAAATTAGGATTTAAACGAAACATAATAATAAATGATGAAGAGATAATGCACTGCAAAAAACAAATATGTAAGTACTTAAGTTACCTCTAAGGCAACACCCGAATTAATTTTTGTGAGTGGAAGCAGTATTTTCTCTAGTGTCAGAAAAGGTGAAAAGTGTTGCTAAGAAATAGTTGAATTAAAATCTAGTTCTGCACAAATCTGAGCTAAATAAAAATAACCAGCTAAAGATTAGAATAAGTGTGCTTTGACACTGTTAATTGTGAAATTAATTACTTGTTAATGGAAATATAATAAGTACATATTATAATACTTGTACCACTGTGGGAACTTTCTTGAAAGGAAAAGAGGTAGCCGAACAAAGCACACATAACTACATTGCGTATAAGTTATTAACAGAAGTTTTTCTTGCATATCGGAGTTGACGGATGTTGTTAGAGCCGCGCTATCAATCAACTCGCTGTCATCTCTCTGGGCCATGCCTAATTACCGTAGAATACAGAGACATCACTAGATAAGTGAGCTGAGTGAAGCACTGGGGCTTTCCCCTCTTATTGGTAAGGATTGCTGAAGTATTTGTAAACATTCACTTATGCACGTAATAGAATTTTATAACGTTACTTTAGAAAGCCGAAATTACTTATAATCACTTTTATAACTAAGCACATACACTTTCAGTTGTAGAAGTAGGCAATCTTTCCTACACCAGACCTGCGGTGCTGTAGGTTTAATGAATGAGGCCGATTGTTGGTGTTGTAGCAAGATCATATAGTTTTCTGGAATCTATACCCGGACTTATTATGCAAAACTTCATTTTTAACTCTATTAATTTTTAAATCAAATTACACATAACAATTTACAAATTTTGCAGATACAATCTACTTCCTACCTTAACAAACTAACTAAACCTACAGATTACAGGATTCCAGTAACCTTACAAATCTATACATCTAATGTATCTAAAACAGTATTTATTCTACTTTACATCTACAGCAACAATATAAATCCAGTCTACTTTTCTACTACAGCTTTAAGTTCTATAACAAACTACGAAAGACAGTTTCCCCACAATTTTAAAATTTCCTCTTCTGCAACTGGTATTCAAAGCTTGCTTCTACTGGTATCCTTCTCCCAAAGGGACTGGCATCATTACATGGAGCTGGCTCGTCAGTTTCAGACATCTGGATTGTCATCTTTCCTCTTCTGCATAATCAGTTGTGTCTGTCCGCTGTGATACTCTTCATATATCTTCTCTGGCTCTCCTGAGATTCTCCTTCTTCCTATGGTTTCTGCTCTTCTTTCCGATATCCAAAACTGGCGTCTTCTATTTGTCGGTTGTGCATCTTAAATTAGGTCTTCACGTCTGGTAATCCGTATCTTCAGCTTCTCTTGGTCCTATTCCCCTCCGACGAACTCTTAAGTAATATTATTTTCTCGTAGATTGAAATGTTCCTACATTCCTTTCATGAAGTATTTTGTTGCGGGTCATATATTCCTCTAAGGCCTTAGCTGATATTATCTGAGACATATTTTCTAAATGTGTATAATGTACTGCATCTCTTAAGACATTCCATAAACATTTTCCTTGAAATTTCCTTCGACCGTCTTCTACTAGTTCACTATATTTATTGCACTCCAAAATATTGCGAATCTAAACAGTTACATTGCTCACGTAAATCTCATTTCTTCTTCCCTATTTTTTAAATATAAATATTATGGGTCATCCTGTAACTAAGTAAAAACAATCCTTTTCTTAATTTTATATGTTTCAAATATAGCCTCTCTTTAATATCCGGAAACAAATCATGTACTCTTCTTATTACGCGTGCATTATCTCTCTCTTGTTGCCATTCCTGTAATAAACAATTTTTCACTTCCTTCTTTGTATTGCATCTTTTCCCCAAAATTTTAAAAACATTCCCATATTCTTCCTTCTTTAGCAAGTAAGTTGCATCCCTTAATGTAATCATATAGTCAATATGCCAAATTCCTGATACTCTAAGTAGATCATAAAGGACTATCTCCGATATTTTTTAAAATAATAGAGTAATTTCTCTGTTTTTAAAAATTTATGCTGAATACGCCATTCAAGTATCGCTAACTAAATCTAAAGTAGGTATAATTATGTTGTTTAAAAACATCCATTAAAAGTTAAATTGTAGTATAAAATGGTTTCATGAGGCAGGTAAATTACTTTTTAATTAATTATACTTTCCTTGAACAATGACAGTGCGAAAGACTTAAAAAAAATTATTTCAGCATAATTGTAATACAATTAAAATATCTGTAAAATGCAGCCATAGAGGAACACCCTTAAATGTTAGTATGTTGTATGGCACGGGATGTTGAAAACGCACCAAAATATATATTAAGATTAGCAACAGAAAGGAAATTCCAGAGCCTGTAGTAGATTCTCTTTTAGATAAGAGAAAAGTACAGATAGCTGAAAAGAAATTACAAATAGTGTAATGGCTAAAAGAAGAATATATAGGGAAATCGTTCCATAATCAGTACAATACTTAAAGGAAGGCTACCGCATATAAGTCATAATTCACATAGACACAAGGTGAGGACAACTAATTAACAGATAAATCCAGTAATTATAATAAGTAGCAGGAATAAGAATATAAATGGTCTATTTTCTATTAGTTTATAATGATAATAATGACGTCGATGGACTATTTCTTGCTTGAATTCAGGTAAGTAGTATGCGACTTACTCGTATCCCACTTTTAACATGCCGAATTACCTTACAGTCGTGCGATCATAAATACCACTGCATGTGGTTATGAACTGAGTATGAATGTTTGAGTTAGATTGAAGCTGCCGTTCTAAAGCATAGGGAAAGGCTAGATTAGCTATGCCCTGCGCGAAGTGGTGCGGTGGTCCCCAAAAACGAAGTCTATTGGTAAAACCGACATCTCCTAGTTCGCTAGACTGGTACCGGAGGGCAATGAGGTGTCTCGCGATCACCTAGACGTTCTACTTAAAGAATCAGAGATCACTACTGCGTCGAGTTCAACACAATCTAAAAGGCCATTTGTCAGGAGAAATTCGCTTGTTTGGCCTACGTACTTTCACTAACGTCACAAATACACGAGGCACACAGATTTACCTGCAACTGAAGGCGTCTCTTACCGGATGGTTATGATTCTTCGTATAATGATGTCCGTTAATACTGAACTGTGTTAGTAAAACCTGCCGTTATATAAACTGGAAGCTTGGCCATCTCTTCCCAGGGCTTAACATTTCTAGTTTTCTGTACAGGAAATGAGTACATTTGTTCAGTGTTGAAGCCAGAACGGCGGTAATGACAATATAAAGTGTTTTGCAGTAAGAAGAGGTTTTGATTTGCATTCCTAATGATGCTGTAGTAAATTTCCAGGTCCATCCTTCGGAACAAGGCACCTCCATCTCCTCGAGACTCATTAGGAAGAACTAACATGGGCGTTTTACTCAGTAGCTCCTAAAATGCCTCTAATTAATTTAATTTCAGCTTAACGCCGTCGAAGAAGGTGAATATCCGGTTTATATAATAGCTGAGTAACAATAGTTCACATTATTGCGTGACTTCACACGAAACGATAATGACTCTTTTACCCAGAGGAGGAAAAACTAAAACTGCATATATTACACTGTTTTGAATAAACGGCCTTAATTAACCACTGCTACTGAATGCTGTGAAAAAAATACTAACTAAATGCGAAGCATTTCTGAAGACAAAGGAAAGTGCTAGTGGCCTACACATCTAGTACAACAAATTTCATTCCTTTAGTGTTGAGCAAACTAACGGACAATGAAAAGAATATTTGATATGAATGATAACTAGATTTTCATTGTGTGTGTTTGTAATTCAAGAATTAGTTGGTGGGACAACTACTTTACGTAAATACACAACTTAATTGCATTAGAAGTATTCCAAATTTGTTTATTTTGTTCCTTTTTAAAACCTCCCATTTGCCATAAAATATTAGATGAACCAGCGGCCGTAAGTTTCTTTGTTTCCGTATTCGGAATATTATCAAATTATGTACTTGGAAGATGGTCCATTTTGCCAAATTAATGTATTCTTCTGCACTCTGCAGCTACGATACTTCTGACATATACGTTCATGTCCATAACCATATTAACAACTAAATATTGCAAAAATGGAATAGAGCTGCGTAAAACTTACAAAGCGATAGGGTAGCCTAGATCTGTAAGTAGTATGATATAGAAGTTACCCCTTCCCGAAGGTATATAAACCGGTCGAGTAGAGTAGCGCTCTAAAACTGTTTCGGTGAGCTTAAAAGTTTGGTAGTTCGAACCCCATTTCTTCTTTCCTTCCTTCCTCCCTACCTTCTTTCCTGCCATTCCTTCCTCTTTTATATTCAGTTTCAAACTTTATAACCTTTTAATATGATTGATTACAATCGTATAATCATTATTATATTCGGTAATATTGGAAACATATTTTGATTATTTTATATAATTATTTCTAAATTGAACCCATGAGACCAAAAATACTATTAAGATTTAAGCTTCTCTTGTCCAATTTCATAAATGTCTATGTAGCACATTTGTACTGCTTACTGCTTATTTTGGATTTGCATATTCCCATGCCCCATTATAATTAATCCAGGTTGTGTATATAATTGAGCATTTTAAAACTTGGGATCTATATTTTTGTTTCCCTTTTATATATGTGCTATTTTTCCTAGTTGTTCTCATTAGTCTTCCCTGTTTTCCAAAGCAATTTTTGTCTTATCTTCCCAATAAATTTTCCCAGTTTTATTATGTTTTCTTCTGATCTTAGATTCAAGATTCTTTTGCCTCTTATTTAATTTGCTGTATTTTCCCAGTTATGAAAAAGAAATTCATCTCTCCAATATTTTGTTTTTTGACAATCAAAAATATAATGCCAATTACTGTCTTCTTTTTCACATATTGGACATCTTCCCTTAATATATCCATTCCTTATATCCCTTAAGTATAATACTTCTGTTCTAAACCATGCCAACCCTTCAATTCCTACTTTGTGACAGATGTCAATATATGTTTCTCAACCCCAATCAATTTTCAATGTTTTATATAGTTTCAGAGATCTTTTTATTGAGATTTGTCCGTAATTCTTATTTTTCAATATCTTCAATTCTTGCTTTTACTTCTTTTCAGAATCTCTTTTCTATTCTTCCACTATATAACCATAATGAACGCATACGTATTTCCTGTAAAATATTTTAAATTTTATATATCCCAAGTCTCTCTCCCCTTTATTCTTGTTTGTACTACCAAACTCTGCTTAGTAATATTTTCCTCATCTGAATTCCATATTCTGAGCCAATATTTCATAATTCTTTCCATCACATTGCTTCTGTAACCTAATCTTTCTAATTCCATTAAAGCTGCCTCATTCAGTGAGGATCTAGGTGAGCCTAAATAAGTCTACAAAATAGTCTATTTATAACATTTATCATTTTCCATCCTTCATCTGGCTCCCATATTTCTATTCCAGATAGCATTCTGTTTTCTACAATTGAACCAAATACTACTTCTAACCATTTTACTTGCATATTTGTTATTTTGTTAATACATGATCTAATAATTGTCATATCCATTTTTCCATCTGCCAGTGCTTTCCTTTTTTTGTCACTCCATTCACCATTACTAGATAATCTTACTCCTAGGTAATCAATATTCTTAATCACCTCAATTTCTGAACCTTCCACCACCATTTTCTCTTCTTTTTAGTTAAAAACCTTTTTTCACCACCACGATCTTAGTTTTAGTTTTATTTATCTTCAAAACCCCATTCCTTACAAAAGTTGCCTATTGCTTCCAAGAATTGTTTTAAGACTATGCTTGTTATGGAACCTGTTACTAAATCATCTGCAAAGAGCAGACCTGGTATATCTCCATTATTTAAAATTGGTAAATGAGTAACATTTTATTTATTACTTCTAGAATATCATCAATAAATAAATTAAATAGCACGGAACTTAATTTGCAACCTTGTCTAAGTCCTATATTGAGCCCATTTGTAACATGTTTAGTATATGTTACGTGGAATTATGTATCCCAAGTACAAAGTTATAAATTAAAGTCCAATTAATGTTTAATTAAAGCCGAAATAAAATTCACGTTGCCTCATGAATCATTGGACTAGGATCTATTCGCCGCAAGGAGCAACGGTGTGCTCAGCCGCGTAAGAATCTGTTCGCAGCAGGTAATACAGTTCGGCAAACTTCCTTATCGTTGAATGCTGTGCTTTAAGATATGCTGTGCTTACTACGTTTCATTAGTTCGACAAATTCAACGAATTTTCACATACTGGGGGTAGTTCCTCCTTTAAACTATACTTTTCGTTCACAAAATAGTTAACGGATCTCGCCGTTTGACATGCTCTAATTCTTAATACATGACTTTGCCTTAACGTTTCCTCAGACGAACTTCCAAATTTTGCTAGTATGCTATTGCCGCTGAAGGCTATTTTGATAGGGCAGTTTTTAACCCTGCATAGAAATCAGATTAATTCTTGCCCCTTTTATTCAGTTATTTCGAGTTCTGAAAGCACATACAGGGTGTTCCACCTGACTCTGCGACCTAAACTGTCTCCGAAGTGAAACAATATATATTTTTAATTTACGCCCTCCAACGTTACGTCATATCGTACGGTGAATGAATTGGGTTAAAGGATGCTCAAATGAGTCCAGAATCCATGGAGCTTACAGTTACCCGACATTCGTCTTGAAGGATAAAGGAAAGCCCCGGAGAAAACCTTATCCGGGTAACTCAACCTGACCGAGATTCGAACTCGTGACCTCTAGAACTTGAGGCAGACTCTCTCCCATCTACGCTACTGAGGCAGGCTGAAACAAAATATGAAAATTCCAATTCACCAGGAATGTGCCTATGTCAGGGCTCACACAATGAGAAGGTATGCACAATCCATAAAGATAAACAAATAACACTTCTAACACCAAGTTGCGTTTTTTCAAATGGAACATGTATGTTTATTATAGCAAACTGACAACTAGAGCTACAATTAATGATAACACATTTGGTTCCGCTTTTCTAAACACATTTACTAGTGGCCGATAGCCCTCAGAAACTTCAATGTTGTTCATTACATCCGGCATGGCAAACGCGGCTACAAATCACCAGCTTGAAACTTCGCATCTACAACGTCTCTGGAAACTTGTGCATAATGTGCGGAACACTCATCAAGCTGGAAGCATATTGATAGATGCGTTTTTAATCCCACATCCTCCATGAGAAGGGGTAGAGTGTGTTGCAGAAATTGATGCATATCACTGTACTTTTAAGGTTCCCTGATAAAATTAAGGTCCTAAAATTCGGTTACCAATGATTTTCAAATAGGTGGATGGGTCGGAGAGGTCCTGTACGATGGCCAGCTTGGTCACAAGACTTCACGCCATTAGACTTCTTTCTCTGGGACAGAGAGAAAGATAGACTCTATCAAGAACCGCCAACGGCAGTAGAGGATATGCAACATCGTATTACTCCGGCATGTGCGGCAATAACTGTAGAAACACTGAAATCCGTGCAACACTCTCTTGTTACTAGATTCCAAAAGTGTATTGACGCAAACGGAGGGCATTTCGAATATCTATTGAAGTGACAGGGTTCTATCGGTCAAGACTCTCTACTGGTGATTTGTAAGCGCATTTTCCATGCTAGATGTAATGCACAAAAATGAAGCTTCGGAGTGCTATAGGACACCAGTAAAAGTGTACAGAAAAGCGGAACCCAGTGTGTTATCATTAATTGTAGCTCTAGTTGTCATTTTACTAGAATAAACATACATGTTCCATTTAAAAACTTCAACTTGGAATTGGAAGTGTTATTTGTTTGCCTTTGTGGATTGTGCATACCTTCTCATTTGTGAGCCCTGATATAAGTGCATTTCTGACCAATTGGAATTTTCATATTTTGTTTCATTTCTAAGATATTTGAGGTCGCAGAGTTACTACAGTGTAGTAAGAAAATCTCAAAACTCTTGAGTGCTGGTCTCTTGGGTACACTTTAGAAAGAGATGACGTTAAATAATCCAAAACATTTTACCACATAACACTTGAAGGACTAAAAAGCTATACGAGTATATGGGAAGTAACTTTATAGATGTAAATGTAAATGTAGTAATAAGTACAATTTGTATTTGAATGGGATGTTCTGCTCAGATCTTCCACACTAATTAAAAAGTCTTTATGACTTTCGAAACCCACGAAAGATTAACAAATCCACATATATCTGCTACATATTAATAACTAATACTCGTATAAAATATCCTTTGTTTTATATTTCTTTATTCATGATATATTTTTGAACAGGAATGACTTGAAATTATGCAATAAGAATATAATTGTATAAAATATACCGATAGGGAAGACGTCTATGACCCACACTCAGGAGGTGGTTCGTTCGATTGGCCAACTTTTCTGGAGCTGTAGCTGAAAGTTGTTCCCCAATTCTGCTCCCTACATTTTTTCTCCGTTCTCCTTTCATCCGATTAGTGCTTTCAGGAGGGGAATTTGAGCTCTGTAAACCTTCGAACCCCCGCGTGTGCGATCTCAGGATTCAGGCTCTGCGGAGGGCGTGTACGGCTTGTGCGAATGGACCCCACCGGAGTGATTCAATCTGCAACGACCGTCTGCTATATCGGGGCTCCTGCATCGGTCACTCTGTACCTTCTGTCGCCTAACCCCTTTCGTCCCGGGGCGCTCACATCATGGGGCTGAGAGCAAAAGGTAGAATGACAACAGTGCCGTAGTTTCGCTCCCAACACATTATCTTGTCTTACACAAAATTTCCAGTAAATTCAAATTAACTGCTGTAACACGTTCCCATATTTAAATAAACGAAATCCAAAGAAAGAAGAAATTTAAGGATGCAAGAAACAAATAACAATTGGAAGAAACAAAAGTCAAACTTTTTCAATCATGTCATTTGGACATCACAAGGAGGTACTATATGTTAGCAGAGCGTTAATTTTCTACATGGAGTATTTGAAACTGGCTAACGATATGAAAGAAAAATTAAAACAACTATGTGCTTTAATGCACTCTACGTTTTTTGATCGAGCAAGATTTTATCTACTTCATATGTTTTGTGTGAAGTTATACAATGTGCAATGAAATACAAAACATTAAACAGTTCACGGATAATTGAAAATAAATTTTAGGTATGATGACTGTATGCCAAAAAATATGAAGGTTAATCAAAGCAAAGCCATTTTAAGATAAATAACGAAATAATTTCCATGAAATCTGTAACTTGAGGTGGAGTTTTTTATTTATCCTAAGCTTCACTTTTGAGTTGTGCTGTTCGCACAAACTTACACAGACTCTCAATTATTTTCTAGTTATTATTTTAATACAAAATCTCAAACTCTTTGAACTAGGTAAACTCAATGAGAACGTCTGATATGACTTAACGTTGGAGGACGTAAAATTACAAAAGAAAGAAAACTCAATGAGAACTTACATGGAACAAAACTTCTTTACCTATAGTAAAGTACTAGGTATAAAAAGTAACAACAGCAGAACCTTTTTTACGAAGAGATGTTTGAGTCATAAAATATGCATTCGCATTTTCAACATCTTCTGTATTTTGCGTTTATGCCAGGTACCAAAGCCATAAAAGCTGCTTCAATCATTTTTTTCTTTGTCGTCTCGACACTCCATTTTATTGACCTGAAGAGAAGAAAAGGTGTACACGTTTGTTAAAACTGAGCTTCAGAATTTTATACAGCAAATACACAATGCTCTGTAAAATAACATACAATGCATTGCCAAAAGAATTTATTTTGCAGCAAAAGTTTCACAAAAAGGAAACGCTAGCATTTATGAGCCAACTCATAACCGTGAAGATGGTTAAAGTGTTTTGTAGCGGTGTAGGTCCGACACACAGTTGTAGGCCCATCTGCTTTTAGGATCCTTTAAGCTGCTGCCTAGTGCAATTTAAAATATTTTCTCTGTTTTATTCTCACATATTTTTGTGAAGTTTTACAGTCTTACACAAAGAAGCCGATAGTCGCGAAAGTAATAAAGAAAGTCCAACGGTTACAATTTTTATGTTGTACCTGTAAAATGGGAGTGCTAGATTACGTGCGAAGATGTGCAAAGAGGAATTCAAGCGTGAAAATTATAAAATAAGTTAACTCAATAGCATATATTGTAATTAAAGTGAATTCAGCACGTGCGTAAAACTTATTTTTATAAGTATGGTGAAAAGTAGAAGAGTCACGGCGGAACATACACACAAGGGAAGGTAATTACTGGAATTCCGAACTAAGAGCTTACTGGAACGAATAGAAAATATAATAAATTTTAGCAACGTTCTTTAAAAATAGTAGACATAGGTGCCCAAAACAATTTATTAAACTGCATTCCAACCGCAGGGACATTTCTCCTAGTTGCAGAGCTATAATACAAACTGTTGTAGGTACCTCTATGATTTTCGTTTTAAAACCTAGCAGCCTAAATAACTAGTTGTATTTATTTAAATTTCATTTTATTTACTTTAAACAAAAACTACATGAATTTACACATTGATGTGAGGTTTAAAACCAGAACCAATTCTGTTGCAGCTTTTATCTTCAGCTAAACCGTAAATGACACGAGCGGTCACGTTAGCTGAGACATGGACAGATCAACAGAGTTCATTATTTGAATTCCTCACAATTCCTTTCCCTTTATTGAGACTTTTTCCAGTGTTTCCTTACATTTAATAAATGTTAAGTGTCGGAATGCCTAAGTCCCAATTAACATTCCATTTCATATATCGCAAGTGTCCACGTCCAATGGTGACCACGGATAAGAATGGGCGTTAAAATTTCTTAAACAAATGAATATATTATACAGGCTTTTGGGGTGAGCACAATAACCATATTACATCAATACCTGTTTCATTTGTAGACTTGGAATTTTACTTATTAAGAGAAATGCTTTTAGTTTGGTAATAACTCCAAGTATCGTGGTATTCGCAAACCCGAAAGCTGTAACGCAGAGTGGGCAGACCTCAAAATAATGAATGTTGTATCTGAGCTGTACTCGAATGCTTTCAGAAAGACTAATGACCATACTCTGCCAAGGTTAGTAGGTCACATACAGAGATGTCAACAATTGGAAGCAAAACGCGTATCTATACTTTTTTTTATTTTTTTATTTTTTTTTTATTTATTTTTTTTTTTTTATTTTTTTTTTTTTTTGACAGGCATTGTTCACTTCCTGGCGAGGTTACGACCGCGCAGAAAACATCAGGTAGTTAAGTAATCAGTGTTTTAAACTTTTAAAAACTATCAAACTCAAATGGATACATATCAAGGGTTCCTTCTATCAATATGCTTTATATATATATATATATATATATATGCTTTATCCTACATGCTTTATATATACACATTAACGCTATTGCATGCTCAGTCAATAAATAAAACTAAATTAGGAAGATCTGTGTTGCAAAAACAGATTGTTTTGAGAAAAAGGTAAAAAGACTTAAGGTCAGACAGTAAAAATGTTCAGCGTTTCGTATTCGTTTCTTCACAAAGAGATTGAGGCATTTATCGCGCCTGCACGCATGCGCGCGCGCACACACACACACACACACACATACACACACACACACATCACACACACATTACACACACACACACACACACACACACACTCACACTCACACACTCACACACACTCTCACACAACAGTCTGCTGTACTGCTTAGTAACCTTCCTACTCAAAGTGCTATTAATGATCAAAGCTGAATGGTTAAACCAGAGGTTGTCAATAAACATTCCAAACAGTTCGCGAGGAATTCCAGAATGGGCTATATTGATTGCTCTCTTGATAACTTTGTATTTTGAATATTCGTGTGAGAAAAATGAATTAATTATATGCAATGCAATTTTAAAGATACACACATTTCAACTGACTGTTCATTCTTGTTAAAATTCAAATGGCTCCAAATAAAGAATACACAAGAGAATAATGGAATACAATGTAACCAAATGAATGATCATTCAAATAAGCGCGCACTTTGTCAGATTATCACTCACAATTTAAAGTGATACATTTCTTGTTGGCTTCTTCTATAAGATAATCCTTTTAGAATAATTAAAACGTAGAACAGAGACTACTTGATGTACTTTGATGACAATCTATTATGTATGATAACAGAAAGATCTATTAATCAAGATAAGTATTATTTTGGAATGTTACATTTAGATAGCAACATATCATGTCACCATTCAGGCTAACAGTATTAGGACCGTTTAAAAATCAAGTGATGAACAAATATAAAGCCTTAATTCATGACATATAAAACTTAAACTCAAAGATATTTCTTACTTAGAGTAATATTTGAACACAATGACAATAAAAAATTTCCAATGTGGTCGGTACCATTAGTCTGTATATTTGATTGATGTCTATCTTTTCTTATAGTAAAAATAGTATGTACTTTTTGTCCTCAGTTTAAATAAAAACGCTGTTTTGCTTCACCAACTTCTCATAGAACGTTGAATATATATTATGCAGATAATATCTATGAAGATATACATTATGTCTGTTGTGCAAATATCTCATGCATAAACAATTAGTAGCCCTATTTCTTGAAAAGAGACGTAAAGTGTACTTTGCATGCAAAATAATTTTAGAATGCTCTAATTTCTTGCTTTGCAGATTTGGCTGTCCCATTTTAGGTAGTCTGGGCCATCTTAAAATTTATATTTCTCATGAACTTCGAAAATTTCTTTATACTCCGTAAGTTATGAAGCATTTCTGAGAGCTTTTCATTCAGAATGACAACATTTTATAATCATTGAACTGCAAGAGATGATATTTTACATATACAAAACCTAGAGCTGGTTATAGTAAACATTTGTTAAAGAAATATATAAATTTGTGCAGTTAACCACTTCCGAAATATTCCTTATTATTTGTCTGAAATTTCAAATATACTTTATCAACTGTGAAACCACAGTCCGTTTTTTCGTGGCCTTGTAATTTCAGAGCCATTGCTTAGTGAGAGGATTTTGCAAAATAGAATTATCTTTATCTGCAATATTCAATCATTAAATATGTACATATACATTGAAATTGCATTCGAATTAATAAGAATTAGATACAATAAAGTACTTTTATAACACATAGTACTGGAAAAAGAGAGTAGAGAAATTTATGGAATCAACACACCAAAGTTTTCAGGAAGGCAATCCAATCGCATATAGGTTGTGGAGATTTCGCTGAAAATACTCTTTGGAGGTCCCACAAACTCAAATGAGTGCTTTTAAAAGCGTTTGTGTGTTTTACGACAACTTAACTAAAAATAAGAAGTTGAATACATAAAAACATATTTGAGTTAAAAATCGACAAGAATTATTTTTTCAAACAAAACGTAAACTGAGAAAAAGGAAGAAAGAAGAAAAAGAAAGAGAAAGAAGATCTCTCACCTCAAACTACCATTTCTATAACTATTTTTATCTTCCATAATGGCTCTAACATTTTGGATTAAAATATTGAATATTAATATATTTTGGTAGTAAATCTCTGGATTCGGAAGGAATTTTGTATAATTTTGTGTTATGGTTAGCCATAAGAAATAGACAAAACCTATTAGTAAGAAAAGCAAACGCACATCATTTCAAAACGTACAACTTAGTTGCAGTCTTTCTGTGATTTTATCATTGTTAAAGTGATATCACTGGGCAGTTATTTTTTAAGATATCGCGGAAAGATAATTTTAAAGGCCACATAAAAGAGTCATCTTTTAAACGTTCGACCAGAATGCGATGGCTATTTTGCTTCCATCCATTAGAAATCGATTCATATTTAAAGTTGCCAAAGAGACATCATAGTATCTTCCCCACGTGAAGTAAATTTCGTGAAAAGAGCTGGTTTTTCTTTGTTGGGTAAGCTCAGCTGCGACATGCGTAAGTTTAACTATAAAATTGATTACACGTGCCAGAGAAAGAAAAAACAAAGCAAATATTGTGGTCATTTTGAAGTGTGGTTACTTTTCTTTTTGGGTTCCACTACCCTGCTTGGGCTTCCCTGTGAGAAATTCATCGTAGGGCTCAACAAGAACAGTTATGTAGAAATGTTAGAGCATTGCAAGGAGAAAACAATGAACTAGAAGAAGAGCAAAGAATAGTAAAAGAGTTGAAAGTTTACGAGAAGAAGGAAAGGAAGAATGTGGTGATTTAATGGTAAGGGGGCCAAGAAAGAGTGTAGTGTTCTCACTCGATTCCTTTGTATGCGTTGTGTTCCCTCGCCCAGTAGCGAGGATGACGTAGAGAGCCACCCAAGCCGGTACTGGCGGGTTGCATAAAGCCTTGTCGGACGGGCCGCTTCAGATTAGAAAAGGATGAGGCTAAGTATGAGAGCAGAATGTCAAAACAGTGGGCAGACTGGCGGGAGGGAAGAAAATAATTACCTGATACTCGCCTCAAGGGTACTGACTAGCCAAGGCCAAGAAGTGCATTCTGCCAACGTGCTCCGTAACGACAGCGGGGTCATCGTTCGTCATTTAGCGCTTAATTAAGTTTACATCGCTTCTCATCCTCTAAAATATATAGTGATATAACACAGAAGATACTGTAACCAGAACTACCTACAGTACTACTGGAAACAATACTCAATATTATAACTCATTTCGATGATCTGTTGTTGGTTTTGGAATAAACGAACACAAAGGAACAAAATGGCACCTAATGATTTTCAGCAGCCAAAAGAAGGACTGAACTTCCTTGCTAATGGCAATATTATGCCACAGTTTTATAACTGCTGGTGTTGATTAACTGCTTTGTTCCCACGTAACATAAAAGCAAAAACCTACCTGTAATTCATAGTGCCGAAGTTCAATATTTCCCAAATACAAATTTGTAGCCACTCTAATTCTAACGCTTTTAGTCCTTCATCCATTGTTCTCTATTGCTAAGGGCTTACATTTTCTGTTCTGTGGAGCTTGAAGTTTGCTGGGAACTGCACTACTCCAACATTCCGTAGGCTATTTACTCATAACGGGGAGGGAAGGGATGAGGAAAGTGTAGAGGAAGATTGCAGTTGCTTGTGTGTGTGTGTGTGTGTGTGTGTGTGTGTGTGTGTGTGTGTGTGTGTGATCGTCTGTGTGTGATCGTCTGTGAAGAGAAAAAGTAAATAAACCAAATCTCAGATAAATACGAAACTCTGTATTCATTACACTGCAGGCTGCGATAGGATTTTCACCAACTCTGCGACACCAAATTTCTTCTTAAAAGATTGTTTATAAGTTTTTGCTTTTGAAAAAAAATGGTTCAAACGATTTAATATATCATACATGAAACATATTTACACAACAAATAAAGCGAATATCTTGTATTTTGTGTGTATTCCTCATATCCAGGAAGAATGTGATTTCAATAATGTAATTTCAAGAAAATGTGGATACTGCACATTTTGCTCTATCAGTTTGACATAAATGAAACATTTTCGGCGTGCACTGGATTGGATGAGATGGCCTCATCTGTTTCTACGATTTCACTTCTCTTACTCTTTCTGTGATCTTTTTACAGCAGTGTTTATTACAAGTCAAGCTTAAGCTAGGCATTGTGTTCAAGTATTGTCGTGCTGCTTGAACTGTTACCATGGATTTATCTTTGTTAATAGAAATCTCTCAGACAAAACACTGATTATTCTTGTAAGAGTGAGAGGGGAACTGCAGCGCCTCTCGGATCTGTGCTAAAAACCAATGAAAGCATCACATCAGGCAATGGAATTCACAGGAATCACAAATGACACATAGATGTTTACTCCACGTGGAGTAATCAGTGCGTTAGCTGAGAGGTATCTATTACCAAAGATAAATCCATGGTAACGGTTCCAGCAGCGCGACTATACATAGAACAGAATTTGAACGTATGAGTAATGAAAATCCGATGAACGTACATTTACTTGATGTGTAACATAAAAAACTATATAAAGTAGTTAATGGAAAAGAAGTGACGCAATAGTTGTCCGAACTATGAAGCCCGATCCTTAAAGTACTTATACCACACAGTAAGTAGTCGTAGTTGTGTTTATGGAAACTCCTAGTGGTTTATTGGAAAAAACACGAGTTAGTTGGAGAATTTAATGCCATGCTGGCACAATGGCCATGTCAGCTCAATGGTTAAGAGCAGATGGACGGAGACATGAAGATCCATGTTTCAAATCCCAACTATGACATTGAAGTTTCGGTCTGACTGTATCTTTTCTTAAGTAGTTAAAGTTGGCAATTTCTTCATAAATTAACTAAGAATTATTATTTACTATGATTTGCTTCACATCTAACCTCTTAAATTTAAATAGAATATGTGGTCATATGTTTCACATTTATCAACTGACTGCTCTGTCACGCTGAATTTATCTGCCAATAAATGCGTAATACAATTATTTCTACAAAACATTTCTTGGATTAAAAAGGAGTTAATGGAACATTAATCTTTTGCAAGAGACAGTTGAATGTCATGGACACTTTCGTTGGTATCTTTTCTGTAGGTTTAGCCGCTTACGACGTATTCTTTGTGGTTGATAGAAATTTTCAAATATTCTAAACTATTTTGACTCCGAACAGGTATGGCAAAGGCTGGAAAATATCAAGTCCATTTTTCGTATAACAACCGAATATTTGTAGTCGTGGCCCATGGTAAGAGAAGCAGGGAGAGAAAACTTATTGCGAACAAACTGCAGAAAGACGTAAAC
The DNA here is from genome assembly GCA_030765055.1 of Mantis religiosa. Taxonomy (NCBI): domain Eukaryota; kingdom Metazoa; phylum Arthropoda; class Insecta; order Mantodea; family Mantidae; genus Mantis; species Mantis religiosa. The sequence continues at coordinate 98,758,837 of CM060949.1, forward strand.
AAAACATAGCAATCAGAGAAAACAGTGTAATTGTGCCATAACTGATTATTTTTCCCCAGAAAAGGCTTTTCTTGCAGTTGAGTTTTGGTAACTGGGATATTGAAAATTAGCTTTAGGTTGGACAACATTTTAAATAAAGTAATACATCACAGTACGTGATAGATATGTTTATTCTAAACACAGTTAATTGCTCTTGGCTAAATTGTGTAATTATTAATTTTAATGAAGGCACAAGGAGCGCAAGACTTCGGTGGTTTAATTGGCTGAACTACTTTATCAAGCTGGCTTTTGCGACTGAAGGAGCTACTCAGGATGAAGCGACGCCGAACTGGTTTCTTTCACACCTCGCAGACTGCTTCACAATGATTTGGAGATGTTTGCTGCCTTGCTATTGCATATCATTAAAATGCGGTGTGTCTAGCTTTTATGTGCAGATAAGCTGCTGCTTCGCACGGGAACACACAACCTCGTTATGTAAACAGAGGATTAAGTGGGTAATTGTCGCGTTTGCAGAAGCCAATTGTGGTTTCCCAACATTCCTGTCTGCTGCTACCAACAACTAGTGAATATGCATGTGATTCTGTCGCAGAGTACCCTCAAACACCTCCGCCTGCTTTGTACTGGTGATAATATATACATTTATTATACGCCAGGTTTAGATAACGTGTTAGTATCTTGAAAACCTGAAAGGGTTGTCTTGCTTATTGTGATGCTTATAGTCCTCTATGATTTTATCAAGAAACAATCTCTGAGGTTTTGATTTATCCTTAGAAAAGCAAAACTCAGTGGCATTTAACTGACGATTTCATGACCAAATAAAGTATATAAACTGGCAGAGTACGAGAAATAAGTAAATTTGCTAAATTAATTTATCTAACTGCTAACATATTTGTTATATAATATAACTTCTCTAAATGTGTTTGGTGTTCTGCTCCTTTGGTGAAACTAATGCGGGAAACAAATTAAGATCGAAAGCAAATTAATCGATTCTACTGTCATAAAAATAGACAAATTTGAAGAGGTGATACAGAAAATAAGCTGCCTGATTGGTTGAAATAACTATCGTACCGTATCGTCTTATTCATGGAAAGATTATGACGTTGTAATAGTGCGATAAGAATTGAAACAATTTACTGCATGTGCTTAGGGATAATGGAAAGCAGCTGAAATTTCTTAAAAGTCCCACAAGCTAATCGAATTTGTAGCATAAATTTATGCTATAGTTTTTCAACTTTTAATTAATTAGAAGGTATTTTCTTCTTTTGAACATACTCATCTGTGAAAAAACTTAAATTCACAATTTTGCTTGGATTGACTTTAAACTTTAATGCAGTTATTGTACTGTTAACAATAGTTCAAACACCAATCACAAGAAATAAAATAGTTACTTTGATATTAATATATTTATCATGTTTTATTGTCATTTAATTAAACTATTCCACACGATGCAATTTTAGTTTGACAAAAATAATACTTTGCAGTTTAACTCATAAATATATTATTAATAAATTTTTGAGATGACATTTTAATATTACATTTGGTTTAGGATAAAAATAATTAAATTCTCATTTTATTAACTTTTAATCTTTATTGTGAAACATGATCCCCCGTTATTTAATTGCACAAACACTGGTGACATTATAAAACATATCTCATCAATTTCATTTGGTACTGCTTTCATCAAAGTACAAAAAAGTGAAGCTTCTGTTTGAAAAAAAAAATCATCGTGTGGAGCAATTTATATTTGGAAAAGCGCTGAAAATTAAAACCACGAGAAAATAACCGACATAGGTGATTTGAAGCACCACTACCACTTGCAGTCAGCTATTTAAATAATCACGTGACACAATTTAAAGGGCCGCAGGGAATTAAAATTATAGCAGATTGAAGTACAAGGTTTACTCTATTTAATTAGACAATTTTTATTGAAAATTTTGACCAATTTTAACAGATGTGTATCCTTAAAGTGGAAAATTTGGTTAAAAATACAAAATTATTTTGCAGTGTAACTCATTACAATAAAGCATTCCTGTACCTATTTCATTATGAAGATTTCTTGAATATCCGAGAAAGCTTTCAACAAGCAGTGCCCAATACATGACAAATGGAACGTAAAGGCACTAATTTTAATTTTGGTAGCATCTCGCATTCCCGCTTCCCTTAAGAGAATTTTCGTTTTTACAACATATTAACTTTTTTATGCTGGCAGTCTTTGAATACGCATGTAAACACATTAAGTGGTAATACAGTAATCTTGTAATGCATTACGTAAAATATATTGTAAAACAGCACCTTTCTGCTAACATGGTTACTTCGTTTTGGTTGTGTACTTTATTTTAGAAAGAGAATCTTTTAAAAGTCTTTTTTCCTGTTAAATTATGAAATAAGTTCGTTCATGTGTTCGTTCACATTCCATAAAATCAATAGCCGAAGTCCGTAAATTATCTAAACGAATGAGACATTTCCGGCACCTGAGCATTAGTGACGCCAATTAAATGTGCTGAAAAGTGGAAGAAAAAAATCTTGAAGCACAACGATACTACTCACGCAGAGCATAAAGCTCTCTAAATTAATGTGATGGCTGACGTAGCTGTTTACGAGCTAGATCTAATAAAATCCGATACTCTGAATCGCATCGAAAGCACTATTTACCGAACCGACCTAGCAGCATCTTTTTGCTCTGATTGGAGTTCATTCATCAAGTAAGATCTGTCCAGCAAGAGTTAAATAGTTCATTATACTTTATAAATTTTCACAATACTGTCGCAAAGTGTAGTTTTCTTGCTCATCCTAGTTCCTTAAGAGTTTCTGTCATGCAAACCTTTCCTGATCTTTAGTCTCTGTGCATTCCTACAGAATCTACCAGGTAGAAATCTATGAATAATGGGATATGAGAATTCGCTTTGTACCAGAGATATGGGATATACTACTAGTTTCTGCAGTTTTGTAAGTTGAAGTATTCTGTAAAACTTTAACACAGGTTTGCTCGGTTAAAGGCAGTATTTGTGTTTCTCTTTAAAATTGTAACATCATCAAATAATGTATTCATTTCAATAGCATTTTCAAATTAGTTAACTACATTCCTATTCCAATATCATCAGAAACAAAATGCTGCGCACTAAACATAGTCAATATTCAGCAATTAGTTTCCCCATAAACATTTCATCAACATGGAAGTTTGTCAAGCCAAGGGACCAAACGTTTATGATTATGCTGTCACATATGTAAGTATAAGAGTATATGCGAGTATTTCACTTTTCCCTGTGAAGCTCTCAATGCAGATCATAATGTAAATTATAGACAATCTTTTTAGTGGATCTAAAACGAGAACACGTTTATAAAACGACGACGTGTAGAAAATAATGTCTCATTTTAAAAATAGAACATATTTAAGAAAAATGGTTCCACACTTCAACAAATTTTAACGTAATTAAAGGGTCCTACAAATAAATACGTGGTTCAGTAAGAAATTCCAATATATACACTTTTTTCCAGCTATGTCACTTTCACCGAGATTCGAAATTACGACTTCTTGATGGTTCGTAGCTTCCGGGGCTTGTATATGGCTTTAAAAACCTAACTATCACAATGACGCAAATATAACAATTATATGTGTATTTGCAAGATACGGCCAGAAATGTGACCGTAATATTCACTTGAATTTCTTTTCTCTCTCTTTCTTTATAGATACCATATGAGATAAACGTTTGTAGAATTGTTTTCCTGTATTTCGCTGTTGGAACAAGAAACTGAAGTAGTAGTCAATATTTTAAATAGCGGATGGTTAATGTTGGTTTTGAAATTCCATACTCTTGGAGGAATATTACGAGAAATAAATGAATTTTATTTTAGTACTTAGAAAATGTATTATATATACTGGAAAGTTCAAACAACAATAAGAAACATCTGGGATAGGTTAGTGGCCAAAGACTTTCATTTCGTTAAGTATCTATTTTAACGACAACTTTAATTTTCCTGAAGTAAGTTCTTTTAGCCTAATTCTTATAGTTTACCAGTTGTACATGTAAATTTTTATTAAACTATTGGCTAATTATTTCATGCAAAGGCAAGTCTGAATAATGATACTTGACTACCTCTGTATTGTATGCTTAGATGATGCTAAAGTTCTATCAGTTTTTCCATTATTCGAGTTTTACTCTTGGAGATGTGCTATTTACAGACATATACACGGAAGATTCTGATATAGAACTTGTGTTATTACTGTAAGGCATTGCAGAGTTAAGAGCTAATCTTGATGTGTTACATTCACCTGACTTTTCCTGTCCTCTATTGATTTACTAATGGATAGATAAGCTAATTTAGTTAGGCTTATTTTTATATCTACTTAATTTCTGTTGAGGAAAGTCTTTGCAGAAATAGATGAATTTCGTTACAAATGCATAGAGAATAGTCGGTTTTAAGAAATAGACGCTATTTAACGGAATTAAAATCCTACATTCATTTCATAAAATCGCGAGAAAAAATGAAAATTAAGTGCACTTTAGAAGAATAAAATATTGAATAACGATGGATATATAAGAAGTGGATTGTTCCACGAAATCATGATTTTAAATAAATGACGTATTTTAAAGAGATGTGCATTTTTTAAAGTGCACAGTTTACCAGTTATACAAAGCTGTACAAAATTCTTCCTTTGGGATAAAGAGAATTTGCAGGATATCTTTGTAAAATTAAAGTTACAATTTGTTTGTCATGTAAATATCTTTGATATATGGAATTTTAATCAACTCGTTAGCCATGTGTTTTGGAAAATAAAGGATATCATAAAATGTTCCGATTGACGGGTAGTTGAGGGTGGGGGAATTTTCTTCCGTATCTTTGTGTCGTATTTCGAAACGTACTGAAACTTCATATCAAATTTTGTAATTATCCAACTTGTTGCTTTTGTGCTATAACATGTACATTCATATAATATTTTTAATTTTAAATGTCTTTTTTGGATTCAACGAGCCTTAAATTTATATTTTGGATGAAATCTCATCATTGAATTTTTGGTTGGAATGTAGTAGGTCTACCTATTACGCACGTGGCAAAGCACTTGTGAAGTAAGTGATTTATCTCTAGTCACACTATTACACAGCACTTAACCCTAATGAATAAACCAGAACAGTATGTCTGAGTTATAGTGTTTTCATCGTGAGTGGATTAAACACAGTGATAGGCAAAGAAGAAAGAAACTTAAGACACAGGTTGTACATAATGATAGCGTTTGCGCGGCCCGTGTTTGCTTTATTCTGCACGCATCATGACATGTACCTCATACATAGAGCAGATAAATTTATGAAGTCTAAGATATGATTTATAGAGACGTTCTGTTGCGACTTCCCCGTGCGTTATTGCTTTAATAGGAACGTAATGGAAACATTTCTTTATTTATTATCTGTTTCCTTTGCTTCTTTTCTTTCTTTCCCCACTCCCTCATGTGCTAGCGAGGCTACAAGATGCATGCTTAAAAAGAAGAATTGGATCCGAATGTCTCATTATTGTACTGGTAGTGCATGCAAAAAAAAATATTGTGTGGCATTCAAATTTTTTGTATTATATTTCTGAACTACATCTTTCCCTTTGGCTAAATAGCATAAACGCTTAAAATTTAATAATATATTGTTTAAAAGTTTTATAAGACTAAAATTTCCAGCGAGGTTAACCATTTTGCTGCAATAACCTGCAATATTGAGAAAACAATTGAAATGGCAGTAATATCTGTTACATTCGTAAAGTTTCAGGTTTTAATTTCGACACTCGGCAATATGATTGAAGTGCTTCATATTTTCGCTTTAGGTAGTAACCTAAAATCTACTCACCGGCAAAGAAAATAGAATAAAATAAATTTTACAAAAACCTGACTACGAAACTGATATTATTTTTCCGGTACCGCACTAAATATGCACTCAAAGAAAGCCAGGAATTCCGTGATTGACTCCATTCAGACAAAAAAGAGAGATATACAGAAAGTTAACTACGAACTAAGGTGATCTCCAATATACATCGCATTACATGTCACCAAATCTACAGCAATTATCTGATATGCCAATGAAACTAAAATGTCTTCATATGTGTTACGACATTATGTAGTTTTGAACTACAGTGTTGAAGTGTTCAAAGCAAACTGCTGTCAAATTAGGAATCGTGTACAAAATATAGTTTTACAGTTTATTCTTCATTCATATTCTATAACGGATTTAAATTTTTACTTCTGTGTACGTCAATGAGCGTTTGGAAACCTAACATGAAATAGGACTTTGAAGGTGTTTGTATATTTGAACTTGGAGAATATCCAACACATTGTGATATGCACTACGTTGAAAGATATTCCGTTTAATACAAGGTGTCTCTAAAGTCACTACCCATTTCAATGAAAACGCAATATTTTGTTTCTTTACTTTTCAGATACCGGTATCTTAGTGCAAGATGTTTAACATAGAATAAACGGTTGCCATTGTTTGTGCACGGGTACGCGGATTGTCATATGACGCGGAATTTACCCGTAAATTCCACAAACCAGCCCCATCAAGGGCACACATTCGTCTGCTTGTGAACAAATTTAAGCGTACCGGCAGTGTGTGTAATGAGACACGTCCTGGACGACCACACTTCATGGCAGAGACAGTGCAGCAGGTTCAAATTGCCAGTGATAGGAGTCCGAAGGCTTCAATTCGACGCCTCAGTAGGGAATTGAATGTCACTCTCAACACAGTGTGGAAAATTCTACGTTTCACTCTACGAAAATGTCCGTATCACATTCAAGTTCTACACCATCTTGAGGATGAGGATTTCGCATGTCGTCGGGCAATATGTTATGGCCGCCTGGAATATGAAGAGAATGAGAATTTAATGGACAACATTTTAGTCTCCTATGAAGTCACTTTCCATGTTTGTGGGAAAGTGCACAGACACAACAGCCGAATATGGGCATATGAAAAACCACATGAGGTATCGGAGTGGGAACGTGATACACCGAAAGCCAATGTTTGGTTGGGTACGACAAACACAAAACTGTATGGCCCATTTTTATTTGCCTAAAGGTCAATAACAGGTAACATCTACTTCAACATATTAGAACTGTTCCTTGAACTGCAGCTTCAAGAGGTTTTGTTTCAGCAAGATGGTGCGCCTCCACATTTTACAAACATCGTCCGTGATTACCTGAACAGAACCTTTCCAGGGAGATGGATAGGCAGAGGTTCACCTTGGCTGTGGGCTTCCCGTTCACCAGACCTTATTTCTTTAGACTTTTTTGCATGGAAATACATCAAATTTAAGAGTACACTAGCAAAGTGAATGCTCTGCCTGAGTTACGGAATCGTATCAGGGAAGCAGCAGGTCAAATTACGGTTGACACGTTACAGTCTACTTTTCGTTCCACTACTGAAATATGGCGTGTGTTTTGAGCTAGATGGAGGTCATGAAGAAGGACATTAGAATATGTGTAACACTTCAAAAGAATATTGATTTTTCAATCACTGCCTCTCTTCATTAAAATGGATAGTTACTTTAGACACCCTGTATAGGCTCAAGTTGACTATCTCACTCATTTGCTACTGAACTGATGTAGAGTAATAGTAATAGATAAGTACTACGTATTTTAATACTGTTACACATTTATCCCATATTACTTTTTGATTAGGTATAATGAACATGAATGTAATGGAAATAAACGCTAAATTCACAGGTGAAAATGAAGTCCGAAATGTTTGAGCTAGCTGAAAACATCATAAATCCAGAAAAGCGCTAACAAGCAGCAACACAGCGGATCGCAAATATTTAAGTAGACTTGGTATTTAAAATAAGAAAGGTAATTGCAGAAATTTCTAACAGTACGTTAACATCCATAATATCAAAATCCCAAGGACCAGTAGCTTGAGAGTAATGTAGGCATTTGAAATTGTGTGCATTAGCATTTTATTATTACATTTTATTTGTGAAATAACTAGAAAAAATTCATCCATAAAATTTAAATTCTCTAAATAAATTTTGGAGCCTCGAAGCGACAAATTTTTATCGATGGTTTGGAAAGAAATTCGTCACATGATCATTACTTCATAGGCCAGAACTCGCCTGTCCTAAGTAATTCGCCAGTGTCAATCACATCGACTGTTACTGAAATATTTTTGAAATGAGTTTGTTACATTTGATTCATAACTTTTAAATCGTCGCAACGTACAGTAACTCTTTTGTTTGTAAGTTAAAGAGAAGATAATATAGCAGGGCTATGGTATAACGCTTATATGATACATATTCAGATAATAAGGTGTTAAGAGATTCAAGTACTGTTTAAATATTAAACAAAAATGTAACCTCTTGGATTGTTGAGGGTTATATTTGTTATGAAATTTTAAACACATATTAATCTCGTATGCCACACAATATTTTATCGCTGTTGCTGGATAGTGACATAAATTTGTCCTGGAGATAAAGCGTACAAAAATGAAATGAATGGCAGATGACAAGTTTACAAGCATTTTGTTACTACTGAATACGCTCCAATGAAGTAAATCATTCTATATGATTTCTATATGATTTTTGTGAGTGAAGAACACGAAGTAAAGCGAAGAGAATTAACGAAGATAAATATTCTGGCATAATTTTCAGTAAAGATAAGGAAATGCAATCCATCGTCAATCTGTTCATATGAGTATGTTAAAGAAGGCATTGAGGAATAGGAATATTATGTAATTTTTGAGATTTCTGTTAATTGCAGTTTCTTGAATTTTAGATGCAAAAGTTAAATAAAAAGAATGTAGAAGTGTATGAGTAATTTTAATTCATCACTGTGATTAAGCAACTATTTAGGTTGCTATAACGACAAAACAAACGATAGTTTATACAAGAGTAGCTGATAAATAATACCTGTAATTCTCATTCTAATAAGTTCATTTATTCATTAGTTCATTAAGCAGATCGTCAGATCATTCATAAGAAATTTATCTCATGCCATTTCCGATTTAATGCAGAGCGTATTCTGGTATAGCCATTTGCAAACAACAATAATCGTAAAATGAGACATGAAGCTTTCATGGCGACATATATATTCCAGATGTTCGCGGGAAACAAGCCAGCTCAAAAGAAAATTTGTGATATCGATGTTTGGGAGGCGTACATCGCTCCCATCAAAAGGATGTTTAAAGAAATTCTTCTTCCTCTGCTTCACTCCATGGTTTGGGAATATCGCCAGTTCGGCTTCATAGATCTCTCCAGCGTTTACTGGGTCGTCCTCTTTTTCTTCTTCCGTTTGGATTATAGTTTAATACTCCATTTAGATATCTTCCATCCTCCATTCTTAATATATGTTCATACCATTGTTGCCTTCGTTCTGATATTTTATCATGGACTGGTTCGATTTCTAATTCCTTTCTAATATCCTCATTTCTTATTTTGTCCAATATTGAACAACCTTTAACACTTCTTAAAAATTTCATTTCTGCAGTCTGTATTTTATTTAAATCCTTTTTGTGTTGGCACCCAAGTTTCACTTCCATATAGCAAAGTTGGAATAGCCATTACCTTATACATTTTCATTTTTGTATCCTTTCTCACTCTGTTTTTAAAAGTTCTTTGGATTGTTCCACATATTGCTCGGAATTTGTTTACCTTTTCTTCTATACCAGCATTGTTTCTAAAACTTATGTTACATCCTAAATATTTAAAACTCGATAAAGAAATTCTGTAACCACAAAATGTATTACTGGATATAACATAAATATCAACATTTGCACTACAATATTTACATTACTGAACATAAGACTGTATCAATACATTGAATGCCAGGTTCAGGAGACGGCGTGAGTGTAGAAAATTAATTAGCTCGGAGAAACGTAACTACTTAAGTTGATGATCAAGCTGTGTGAATCTGTGCTTCTTAAGCTGACGGATTTCCATTTTAAGGCCGGTTAAACGAATGCTCAGTTCATGTTCGTTTATTCTGGTAGCGATGGTCCTTCCGGTTTGTCCTATACCTATACCTGGCTTGTTTCCGAGAAGATCTGGAACAATAACCTCTTTTTTAAGAGAAGTATGCGTTAGTATTTGCCAAAGTGAAATTGTTCTTCATTTAAATGGATGGTGCAAAACTAATTAACGTCATCAGAAACTTTCAAAACTCTTGTTAAACTATTCTTATAAATGCGCTCTTTTTGTATTTAAAATGCCTTTTTTAACCGAGGTAAACGTTATGTTATTGTTTTCTTCTAGGTGCAAGGGGAATATCAGAAGAGAGTAGACATTTTTATTATGAGAGCAAATATTTTAAAGCAGTTCGCAGTATGATGCCTACGAAATTCCATTCTCTTTGAATTGCAAATTTTTAAAAAAAAAAAAAAGATATAACGGCTTCCCATTTGAGGAAACCAAAATTCAGTTAAATAACAAATATCTCTGAACTCATTCATTCCACAACAAAAAAGAAAACAGAGATAAAAAATTTGTTTTGGGAGTAGATAGTACTTTTTGTATAATCCGTTTTTGTCTGTCCCATACGGTTTCTGAGGTCTGCAAATGCTATCCAGAGTGTAGAGGACTTCTGAGGACATTCCTAGAAAATTGAAGTTATAAATTACACTTGCAATTAAAATATCTTGAATATATGATATGCTTTAATTAAAACTGCTAGAGACATTTTTTAGAAAATGAAGGTTTTCGAAAATATTCCGTGTATATTATATTCTGAGGCGAAGGGATTTTCTTGAAAATTTCACATCGCATCCTTAGAAGGTGTGTGTATTTATTCAGTACAAACGAGTGTTACTCGATGGGAGAATTAAATGTATATTTAGATTAGAAATATAAATGCACTGAAAATAATAATACAGAAAAAATAAATATTAATTATATGAGTAGAAGATTCTGTTTGTGTAGTGTCATTTTGAAGAAAACAAGGCCATGCAGCGTTTCTAAGTAAAGAACAATTTAATTGGGTGGATTTTTTTAATATTTCTTAGTATCCCTTTAAGATGCTGAAGTAATGGATACGATTTGATGTTTAATTGAAATTCAAAAAGTGAACACAACCGTTTTCTAGAAAAGGCCCTCTTCTTTGACTTCCCTTTACATGAAAATTTGGTTAATGACTCTTAATAGTATTGATTGCAATAAGATATTTCAATGCCAAAAGAGAACCATATCTTAAATTTTCTGAAATTATCCATTAAAATACTCCTCGTTCTGGATGACTTTTGTACTACTAATGGGCAGTAAGAGGTGCACAAAAACATCACTCTACAAGAATTGTAAATATCTTAAAACATAAGACATATGTAAATATCTAAAATAATTAAACATCTTTAGTCTTTACACCCTCTTCATGCAAAGAGTGCATAATTTCAAGCCATCACATAGCGACCCATTTTTAAACTATTTGCCTGTTACTTAAGCTTACTATAGTCTGCTATTCCTACTTCAAAATATGAAATAACACATTAATATAACTGGAAAAGAAATCGACTAATAGAATCTATCAAAGACAAACTTCTTGCACTGAACCATTTATATTGGATCATCCACTTCGGCTGGGTTAAAGGCCACTGCGGAATAGAAGGGAATGAACTAGCAGATAGGCTTGCAAAACGCGCTGATGTCGAAGATACTGAAATAGTGTACGACAAAATACCAAAAGACGTAATAGTAACGAGAGCGAAGGAATATGGACTCAACAGGTGGCAACAAATCTGGACGAACACAACGAAAGGTGCAGTGGCTAAAGCGTTCTTTCCGTTAGTGAAACATACATTGCGTCAAAATATTCCAATATCCCCAGAACTCACTACAATGTTAACTGGCCAAGGAAAATTAAATGCATACATCTACCGATTTAAAATAATAAATATCCCACTACGTCCTTGCGGAGAAGAATAACGGATCGTTAACCACATATTTAATTGCAGAAGACTTGATAAACAAAGCCTGAAGTTGCTAAAAGATATAACAAACAATGGAGGGAAATGGCCTATCACCAACGAGAAGATTGAGAATAATCACCTGAAGTCATTCGCAAAATTTGCAATTTCTATAAAAATCACGGACAAGGATTAAAGATTTTGGAGTGTAATAATGACAAATTGTGAACTCTATACAATCCACTTACTCTGGTTTCATCATAATTTACAATTAAGTAAAACCATAAAGGAGCAGTTATACAAATACAAGTATTTAGAGTGAAATAATTAAAAATGTTGAGCTCTCAAAAATCAGCTAGAATAATAGACTCAAATGAATGTACATAGTGTCAAGAGAAGAGAATAATCTAATGTAAAATTGTTGTAATGTTTACAATTACTAATTCAAAAGTGGACATGTAATGGAGCATGCTGTTGATATCAATAAAGCAAGTACTTGAAAAATCAGCTTTTCTGAAATAGTTTGTAAAATAATGGGTACAGAACGGAATTTTACAATTATATAAGAAGTCTCTTTTTAAATTTCTTAACGAATAGACATGATACGTATAGTTAAATTACTGTTCGTCTCATGTTAATTTGTAAATAACATTAGACAATGCATAATCTCTGTAGGCTCAAAAACGTAATTGTGTACTGCTTTTTTAATGAATTTGTAACTAAAATCGTAAAGGGAAAACAACGTCAAAGTTGAATTTTATATAAAAATTGCTTTATAAAATATGTACACTCAATTCACGCCTCGTTAATAAAAGAAGCAGCCAGAAGGAATTAGCATACTAAACGGTAGCTGTAATAAAATAACTTGTTTACTACCGTGCATACATTACTATACAAGAGGGTATCAGGATATTACATGATTCCCTCCAGAAGTGATTGCAAAGATTACGTTTTATTTTAACTTCTAACACTAACTTCTCTTGTTGACCAGCTTAATTATCAGGCATAGGAATTTCTAAGCATTACTGCGAGGAAGAAATAAAATAAAATTGAACTGTCACTAAAGTGGATTCACTGTAAGTTCAAAGGAATTATAAACTAAACCATGTGACAAGAGAGCGCTTTATATGTTGGTGCTCGAACTAAAACTTTCTCCGCTTAACATATCGCTATTCCTATGCAGAAACATTAAAACATATAAATAGATAACCCTGCAATTTATGGAGGAAAACATGTGTTCGTTGATGTTGATGTGTAACTAAATAAACCGTATAGCAGAGAGTTTACGAGGCATGCGCAGGCGCTGTAGTTCGTTTCAGTAGACAGGAACTCCTTTTCACGTGATACATATGTATGCATATTAAAAAGGAAATACTTTTGAAAGTGTAATTTAATGAGACTCTTCCTCCGTTGTGGAGAACATCAATGCGGAAAAGCGTTAAAAGATGGAAAGAAGTAAATCGTGTTTATTACTATTGAAACTATTTAAGTTGAAATAAATATTGTGAAAAGTATACCGATCTTTAATCAAAAAGAATATGGATAGCTACCTGTTCTTTAGGAGTAGCTATAAATTTTGTTGTTAGTGAATTAGAATTGTCGCTGGGACTGCTTGTGTCACATTGGTTTTTGTTGTATTTTGTAATCTATTGTGCTTATGATTTTCTTAACTATATCGGTCATAAACGTTTAAATCAAATTACTAAATGGATGTAGGAGCACATTTCTCTCGCGGCCACTTAATCCCTGTCATCTCTCCACGTGGAGCTGCCATGTGCCGTCCGTCCGTCCGTCCGTCCTTCCGTGGTGTGCTGGAGACTGTATACAACCTGAAGGTTTTGCAGCGTGCACACCCATTAAGGGCTTTACACCAGGTAAGGTTTTTTTTTCGGGACTTTGTCGGATGGTATTGCTTATGAGGCTGTTGACACGTTTAAAGTTTGTTTACTTCTACTTTGAACTTAAAGAATGATGCAGGTACAAACTTTATGCACAGATGTCGCGGGTAACAAAGTACTGTCCTTATCCGTCATGCAGTCTGTTAGTATTTGCAGACAGCAATCACCAGACTGAGTTTACTTATTCCCAATGGCAACCTTGATATTTCCATTAGTATCTTCCAATGATGTGACATGAGATTTAAAAAAAAGTTTCCTTCGTTTTTGCTTAGTTAAAATTACTCTGGAATATCTTTATTAAGGCACCTCACTATTGAGACATTTGAAAAACAAAAAAGAAAACACATATCTTAAATTCTTTATGAAAGCGAGAAGGTGGGTGGGTTTTAAAGCCCTTTGAAAGACAATAATCATTTTGGAGATATAATTTCTTTGGTTTGAATTTTAAAATAATTTTTATTCCATTGGTAAATCAGTTAATTTTTTCCCATAAAATTTTATGAGTTGTCTGAATGATCGTATTAGCATCCATATTCAATGAACTCCTGCCATTGTTTTAGCTTAATGCTTAACATAAATGATTTTGTTTTACGCTGTGCAGATGCTACTTACATACTGTTACTTTTTATATAAACAGAAAAGGCTTCATAGTGGCTAGGAAATATCTAAATGATACCAGATTCATATAGTTAACACAACATTGAAAGAACTTATACTAGAATATCCTCAGAGGTACACTTTATGAGGAATCACCAAAAGCATTCGAAAATTTGATTCAAATGTTTGTTCCTCCATACAGAGCTGCACGATATCCATTTCTATAAAAATTCAATATCGCTTTTGGAAAAAATAATGGTATGGTTGCGATTTCATCAGAAAAACACAAAAATGTTCGTTGTTGATAATAGAAAATAAAAGACCTTTTGAAGGCTTCTCAAGTGCAGTGTCCTATACTTGCTGTACCTTTCCTAGATGGAGGGCATTCTGCTTTCACTCTAAACCTAAATTGTCTCTATTGAACCTTACAGTTGTTCTACTGATGTTGCCAGTTATTTAGGATGTTAATAAACAGTTAAAATAATGTTGATTTAACATATACAAGTACATGGTACCTGTTTTCATTCTTGAAGGTTAAATTGTTCGCTTCTTGAGCATTTCTGATTTGAAATTAAAATGTTTTATTATACAATTATCTGTCCTTGAAGTTTCGAAATATAATTCAAACACGGTTCTTTTCTGATTAAAGCCCCTGTATTTCATATTATTGGTCCCCAAAGGGTCACCAATAACCCAGAAGTTGAGAAGCTTTAAGTATAGATCCCATAAGGGTGGTTTCTGTGGTAACTAACATTTTTATAAAGGACGCAACTTACACCATTTCGAAAACAGCTATAAAATTACACGGCTAGGTTGAACTGCGCGAGTACAAGTTTCGAAATTTTTCTTATCGTTCGTTCACCTAGCAGGAGCAAGTTCAGAACATGTTTGCAGATTTGTCGTGAATTAATTGGAATATATACAAAACAAAAGTTCCATACAACATGTTGACTAGAAGCGGATCAATAGAAATACAAACTGCGGAACATAACTGATTTAGTATATGTGACTCTGGGGAGAAGGATCACTGAATCTTTTTGAAGATTCAGAAATAAAAGAGGTGCGACTGACTGCCAAGAGTATGTACTGATGATGGGATCTATTTTGGAGAGGAAAATTTAGCGCAGCCGAGTTAGTGACCGGAGGGGACCGTATCTTCAAGACCTCTTCACGGTCTGCCAGTCGTGTGCCCCAGCTCCTGACCTGCACGGCCATTTATACTACGTGTTCAATATTTCTTTCCTTTGAGTTCGCGGTATTTAATGAGTTGGCCCATACGTTCTGACGGTTTCCTTTTCTTTCCATTAAGTGTAAGTTTTGCGTGCAAAATAAAGTATTTTTGTAACGCATTTTATGTTACTCTATTGAGAATTATATGTCCCACAAAATAGCGTGCTTAATTTTTGTACGCTAATATACTGTTTTTCTTTTCAGCTGGTGTATCAAGTCGACGAAAAATAGAATTTTTCAAGTTGACTCTCCATTTTATTAACCTGAAAAGAACTAACATTATATACGAACTCCAAAAATAAAAGCACTATTTTTAAGAGCACACAGTACTCTATCCAAAAGCATAAAATGCAATGTCGCAATAATTTATACTGCAAACAAAATTTTCACTTGAAGAAAAAAGCGCCTTAGCTTATGAGCCATCCCATTTCTGCATACTGTGGAAAACAGCAAATTTAAAACTCTTATATTGAAGAGCCCACATTCAACCGATCCCAAGTTTGATTCTGATTTAGGGTAAGGGTAGAGGTTATGTTTTCTCTACTGGGAATTTTCTATACAAAGCGAGCAATATCCCCAAATCTTGTTCTGTTTGAATTAATATGCATATACGAATGACTGCTTTTTATCACCTACGATAAGAAAACATTTATGTAAGGAATGATTTTGTAATGCATTATACTTCTTCAATATCATGAAAACATCAAAGGTATGTAATATTTGTAATTATAGAATAGGTATGTAATATAAGCTAATGAGAATTTAGTTTTAAATTCATTTACCAACATTACATGATTATACAACTCGTTACTTTGTAATATATGTTTTACTTTCAACCATTATACTTATAGTTAAATAATCATACATAGAATAGAAATTAATTTTTAAGTAGTGAAATCAAGACTTAATGTTTAATTATGATGAAAGCCTGAAGACATGTGCGCTTGTACCCGATACAAGTTATCTGGACACAGGGTAAAAATGACTTCAAATGTACAGCACCACCATCAAACGTGCAAACGTGGAAAATAAGGTAACATAGTACTCTGCAAACTAATGAAGCATTGCCTTTCAAATGTATGCAGACCTGAAGGCGTAGTATAAAGCGACTGTTTAGTTTCTTCTCGCAGTGAGGTAGTTGTCATACTCAGGCTGTGCCAACCTTAAGTTGTTTACATGTGCGAGCAAAAGCAGTACAGTCCATGTGCAGTATACCTACGTATGGAAAAACGCACATGCCTCCGGCCTTAATGATGAATGAAAATTAATTTAAGTTTATGTACCTATATATTAAAGAAGCGTATTTTTTAAACACTGACGCACCATTCCAGTGTAATAAAGTTCCCATGTAGTTCTATACCCAGATATCTAATACAGTTAATAGTTAATGTTTGTTTTCTTGCAGAAACTATGGCAAGTCATTTTTGTAAGTGATCAGTCATATATGCAGATTCTTTAAGGATACGTAACAAACACTTGCAGGAAATTCTCTTTCATTCAAAAAGCCCCTTTACCTGGTAAATGCTGCGTCATTTTTCAATTATTCTAAAATTATGCTTAAAGCTCTATGTACCCTGGGGTCAATTGAGCAGCATTTTCCCCATTTCATTCATCGTTTGATATGACCTAACCCTTAAAAAGCATTGAATAAAATTATTGCATTTAAACAGCGTCCGTTTGAGAGATCAAATGAAGAGTAAAGTTTTCATGATAATTTTTTAAATATAATCTTTGGATACCCTTTTATTTTCATGTAACATATAAGAAGAGTAGATATGCTTATGGAATTTATAATAAAACTAAAATCTATAAGTAATACCTGTAGCAGTATTAAAGATTCTAACACAGTTGCACGTATATTAAAGAAACAATGTTAGAATGCTAATTATGAGCGTCCTGTTACTTTCCATGTGATCAAAGATAATAGTTACCTTCTTCTTTAATAAACAACTGAGCGCCTGCTAGTTTATATTAACGTGCCATAGCTAAGTTATGACATTATTAAAAGTAATTATAATAATTAATAACAAATTGGTAGAATAGTCAGCTTTTATATAAATGAGTTGAAGGAAATTTATGAAGCAAAAGCGGAGGGGTAAAATAACTGCTGTAAACTTTGCAGATTGCATATTTTGAAAGGCTTTTCTCGAGTCTATAAAATGCAGTCCCAAGAATGTAATGTGTTGTTAAATCAAGATGTTTATTTTATCCAATCTGTTTACGTAAAGATGTTTGTTATTCCAGTTTTGCATACTGGTTCATTATTGTAAACGGTCGGCCAATAACGTGGCATTCTAAAACATCACTTCCTTTTCAAGGTTCGTTATCTTCGACCGTATATAAGCAGAGGCAAGAAATAAAAACCCATCGATTTTTAATAAAATCGAGGACTGACTGCTCTGGAAATTTAAGGCTCCTGATGAAAATTTCGTGCACATTCCAAGGCACTGAATTACAAACTGCACGAAGGGAAGTTCACGCTTCTCGTGCAAGGAATGTAGACTACCAGCGGGATGGTTTTGATTCAACCTTATAGAAAATAATTAAGTTCATTTTTCCGAGTCATTACACGTTTTCAACTACCGGAGTTAGAGAACCAGTTGCTTCCTCCGGCCGTTATTTTTAATGCGGTTATTTGTCAATCTGCAGGTCATTGGAATCAAACTGCTGGGTCGTGCAACGGAATGCTGACAGGGCGTCGACATGAATAATATTAATTCCCGGTTTCGTGTTGTTTATTTTCACAAAACAAAAAATCCGGCTTTCGCAACAGCCTGACAGGCATCAATTTTCCTCCGACGTCTTCTTCTTTCATGTTCATTTTTGTGAGCAGGTGTAACATGACTGTGTCCTAAAGAACATGAATACACATTTATCATAATAAAATTGGATATTTGGATCTACTTCACGTAGTTAATTATTATCTAGAAAATAGTATATTTTAAAATTATTTTGCACTATGTAACTAATACTCCGCACTTACCGTTATTGTTGCTGTGCATCATAAGTTAACATTCCCGCACAATTGCGGTAAGTAAAAGCATTTATTTTGAAATATTGATTTTGATATTACAATTTGCACAATTACATAAATACACATAGTATAAAAACTAGTATGCAAAAAGGTTGAGATGTACTGGCATAAGCGAAGTGAAAGCTGAATAAAAAGTGTTTGATTTTGTATCGCTGCTTTGTTTTCCATAATGCTGTTCACAAAAATTAAAAATAATGTAGGAATTAAACTACCTTAAAAAAATAAAAAGAAACTATATTTAATCTACAAAAGGTCCAATATAATATTAATAACAATATTACAATTATAAACAACAATAATTTATTAAAAAATTGATAACGAATTACAGAATAACTTGCTATAATCATAAGAACACAAATTCAAAATCTTAATATAACTGTATACTATAATATGTGTCTTATGTTAACTTTTGTACATATATGCTATTGAACTTTATACCTCTGGACATGTTCAATGTTCACAGTCTTTTCTGCCTTCAAGTGAACATACTGAACGAAAATCAATCTAATATAATCCAATCTAATCTAGTCAGTGGTCTAGTTTAACAAGCCTTTTAAAAATGTATCATCATACAGAAATGTAAACAATTTAAAAAAGTGATGTTAATCATAAATTTTGCTAGAAATTTTCACAAAATAATTCATTTAAAACAAATAAGTTTCTCCGAATTTTATTGGAAATCCTTCACAAAAATTAAACATTTATTTTGCAATTTGAAAATGAAACTGAAAGTTGTTATCAAATTTTAAATTAATCCTGAAAATAAAAACCCACCAACATATTTGTGATTATGCTGCGAAGATTTTGCTGGCACTAGCTTTGACTCACTCTTTCCGGGTGGATTTAAATTTCCTCAGTATTTTTGCCAATATTTTTAGTCATAAGCTTGATATTTAGAACGTGATCTCAAAATAAGCACTGTTATAACTGCTGGATTCGGGTGGCTGTGAACATATGTCAACAGTGACTGCTCATTTCGTTTATACTTATTTGGTACATTTATTTAATTTGACACGATTTACAGCGTTTTGCACAAAATATAATGTATGCATAACGCAAGCAAAGCTTATCCGGTATTACCGACTCGGTTTATGGCTCTCATCTAGTTTTCGTACTTGGCTTATGTCTCATTCCATATGCGTACTTAGTTTGGCCCATAAAAATTTATTTTGTGTACTTGATACATGAATGCTATTAAGTGGTAAATTAAGGGATCCAACTTGTAGCTGTTTAAAATAATTGATCACCCCGTAAAATCCTACAACACAGAGCTAATATTAACGGCGCGTTATATAACTTCAAGTTGGCGTGAGGATTTGGGCGCACCATGTATACATTTTAATATATAAATAATTTGCTCCTATAGCACTAGTTGTGATTAATCAAAATTTTAATTTTGTTGCTTTTAGGTGTATTCGCAGCTCTTGTTCCTATTTTTGTTTGGATACAACAAACCTCAGACTGTAGAAAATTATGATTTCATTGGAAAAATGAGCTAAAGTTTAATACAAATTTAAGTTTAGAAAGCAATATAAAAATCAATTACTACTACAGATCAAGCAGCAAGGAATATTTTTCAAATTTAAAAAAAAAAAAAATATTTTGTATGAAATGCCTGTAAAATATTTAAAAGTCTGGAAATTAACAATGATTTCATTTCGAAATGTTTCATCAGAGTTAGTTTTATGACAAAGTAACATCTGTATACTTTAAACCAAATAATCCTAAAATTTCGGAAATCATTAGATTCAGTCTCTGGATCCCTTCCGGTGCTTAGCATAAGATAAGCTACAGAGGCAGCTCAATTTTTTAAATTTAATCACTTTCTGCAGCTGAATAGTAACTATATTTCTCTATAAAAAGATATTAAAACGTTTCACATCCATTGATCATCTCTAATAATACAATAATTACTTTAATTAGGAAAAATACTCACGTAGAGCACCATTTGTCAAAGATAAGGTTATAAAATAAATTTTAAGAATAGAAGTCAGAGTGCAGATAGCAACTGTAATAAAATGATCAGCATGCTTCTGTAGTGGCTTTGGCACCTAGATTAAACGAGAAAATAGGTGTCGAAAATGCTCTATTTGTCCACGTGGCAGTCCATTCTACTGACTTGAGAAGGTTATAATATAATAATACGGCAACTTAAGACAATATTTTGTAGCGCACACAGTTCTCTATTGAATAGCCAAAACCGAATCTACAATATATGCTTTGCAAACAAAATTTTCACTTCAAAGGCGCTAGGATTTAAGGGCTAACTACAGTTCTCAATTCTAGGTTTATATCTTTGGCTCCCAAAATATTAATTTTGTTATCTATTTATTACTGTCCTGAAAAATTATTTCATATTATACACTTATATTTAAAAAGTGTTATTTTATTATCTTTTTAAATTGCATATTAGTAAATTGCATAAATGTTTCAAGTATCTTGCAAATTTGAAAGATGATTAATATTGACGTGTGCTCTTAATGTAAACCATTAATTTCTTGCTTAAAAATGTACACAGTATGTGTATTATAGCTTTCTATAACACCTGCCTCACGTTCAAGAGGTACCGAGTTTGAATCTCGGCCAGGGTGAGTTACCTTGATAAGGTTTTTAGCCGGGGTGTTCCTTTATCCTGATAGACGAATGTCGGGTAACTCTACGCTCCATGGACCCCGGACTCATTTGAGCATCATTTCACCAATTTCATCCATCGTAAATTAAATAAATTTAAAAAAAT
The DNA here is from genome assembly GCA_030765055.1 of Mantis religiosa. Taxonomy (NCBI): domain Eukaryota; kingdom Metazoa; phylum Arthropoda; class Insecta; order Mantodea; family Mantidae; genus Mantis; species Mantis religiosa. The sequence goes on from CM060949.1 coordinate 98,780,185, forward strand.
TAAAAAAATACAAGGTAGGTAGAGATAAGAGAAATTGTTGCACTCCACCCAAATTTCAATTTGTGGATTAAACCAAAAATAAGTTTTGATGTGCTCTCAACCCAGAAGAAAACAATCTTTAGACATAGTTCCATGGATGGTATGTGTGTCTGTATCTTAAACAGCATACTTCGAAAATGAAGGGTCGGGTAAATGCCAAGCATCATACTTAAGTATCTTCCAGTAATATGATTCAACGTTCTTTTAAATAAAATCCTCCCCTCCAATTTATACCGAATTTTTTTTTCAGAAGTTCGAATTTCACAGAAGTGGCTATAGAGCTTTTGAATGTGATTGAATGGCATATGTTTGAAATATCTACATAGTAAGTGCAATACATATTTTAAAGTTCATTTGTTTTGGAAGGAATTGTTATACTTTTTCATCATTTGAAGGTCGTAAGCTACAGAAAAGAAAATGTACATAAAAAGGAGCTGATCTGTTTAAAATACATAGATTATGCAAAATAACTTTCTGTTGCACTTTCTGTTGCATATATATATAATTCAATAAATAAAATAACTATTCTTTGAACTCAAAATTGAACAATGTCGTTTAATGCACTACCAAGCCTTAAAACAGTATAGGTCCCTTTAAAACAATAAGGAAGCATTGAATAATTCGAATAATTAAGAAAGGAATCACGTTAAAGAAAAGGAATTTTTGCATTGTGTACTTAATTAAATGCACCTATATGTATTGTAGTGTATGTTTTCCTTAGGTAAGTATAAAGCCAGAATAGATTGTGGCAAAATGGTTTGTTTAACATAACATAGTGATACAGAAGTTATGGATCAGTTGGAAACATGAATCTTAAAATGAAATTAAATAAAATTAAATAAATAAAATTAAATAAACAAATAAAGTAAAGAAAATTAAATATATATTGTGTATTTTATTAAATATTCAGATGCTCTAGGTTTGTCAGTTAATTATGAATACAGTTTGACCCAGGGTAAGATGTCATTAAGTATGGTAATTTGCGAGGACTAGTTGCCACTCTGTTAAGAGACGTTAGGTTAGTTAGGCGAGAGTTACTATCCAAAGTTGCCAGATTTGATATTGCAGGCTAGATTGGAATTCTTAGAATATGTAAGAGTGTTTCTTAGAAATGTATAGTGAGAATTTAGGATGGAAAGCAGAAAATTTCAATAATAAGGAAATGGAGTGGCAACATCATATTACAAACTAGTAGTGGTTGTCTTAGGGTTAAAAGTCTTAACAAAAGGTGAGATTATTAGGAGAATATTGGTAGCTGAGTAGGAAATTTTGGGCAGAGTCTTGGACATTTCTGGACTAGCTGTCGATGAAGCAACACGTAGCTGAATGAGGCGATATCTTGCTAATGATAGAATCACCTGTTATCGCGTAGTATCAGATTCAAATGAGTTAACTCCTTAAGTTAAGTCCTTTATCGTGGACTTTACCACGATATCGGCACCACCATTTCCCATAAGAAGCCGTGTATAAGCAGACATCCTAGCCCTTAATACAGGCGCTCATGAGCGTAGATGGTGCCGTTCTGTAATCGGCGCCAAGCCACGGAAAACAAACAGGGCAGAGCGCTTGCGTTTAACCTGCCTGTTCACACAATGGAGCAGATACTCAGAAACAATCTTTTTTGCGCAATTCCTATACACTTCTCTTTCTTTCGTTTTCATACAAATTGTGCCATGGCACAGCGGCACTACCTCAGAAGTCGATCCTGATAACAACATGACTATTAACATTAGCTGCGTCTCGCTGTTCATCAGTTCGGTCAGCACGTGATGTAACTCGTCGCACATTTGACTGACTTCTACGACCTAAGTCTAAGTATTCTCCTTGGCATAGTAAAAAACTTTCCGCGAACCTCGCAAGTCACAAAGGAATTCAATTAATTTTGTGTCAATTCAATTCACATTCACGAATTCACAAACAAAAATTATAAAGAAGGCATCCAAGGATACACCAATATTTGACAATTCTGTGTGGTAAATTGTTTGTAGTGTCAAACTGCGCTCATGAATTGATTCTGTGTCTAATCTTCGAAAGCTATTTCATCATGCTAAATAAAAACTTTCACTCTTGATAACAAAGATAAACGTTGAAAATAATCATTTCTTACACACTAACCATGTGGCTAAGGTTTGAATGAGTGGAGTCAGACTGAAAAATTCAATGCCATAGCCGGGATTTGAACCAGGGATCTCCCGCTCTCCGTGCGGTTGCTCTAACCAACTGAGGTACTATGGCCAACATGCCGACAAGAAATTAAATTCTCCAACTAACTCGATGATACTGGGGTCATTTTTACTTTTATTACACACCTACGTATACCCTGAGATAGGACTCTGCTCCAGTTTGAGGTAACATAACATACTGCTTCATATTGGCGAAGCATCGTGAGGCAGATAAAACTGCTGCAATAGTAAAAGAAGATCTTTTATCCATAACAGTAGGTAGTGGAAAACTCAACTAGGTGGTATGTGATATCATTTATTTCCTTATTGAAGCACTTAAGCTATACCCCTGACATCACTATGATGTGAATTGTCGAACCCAGTTCTTACGAGAGGACAGAAGTCCGAGTAGTTCGGTTCCAGTTTTTTCGTTGCTACTTTTGAAACTACTTGTCTAGAAGAAACCAATGGGTCTCGTTATGCATCACATGAAACGGCCTTGTAAAACACATGTTTTTGACAGTTTTAGTCTAAAAAAGGTGTGGTTTTTGATTATAATAATTTTATGCTGCTTTGAAAAAATATATATATATATATATATATATATAATGTTTCAGGCTCCAAACCATGACTGAGTCTCTCGCAAGCCATGATGATTGCAGTAGACTCTTAAGGCGCTAGTATGTGTGAAGTGAACTAGGTATTCCCACGTTAAAGGTTCATGCCGAAGGGAAATATCTCAAGTACCACTACCAGACGTCTTTACTACGTTCCCAAATTAATCTACTCAGGCATGCCTTGTGTTTAGACAAAATATTAGATACCCTTTTAAGTTTGATCACTCCCCATACATTACAAGTCCTGTCACATGTACGTCTGAAACCTTTCCTGAGATTTTTATGTCCTTTTGTAGTCTTATATACATTTGCGAAAAGTATTTAAAGAAAGTTCCCTGCAACAAGTTTAAACCACATTTTGTTACTACAGTTATTCTTTTGGAAACCAATAATTCTGTATAGAGTTGGACTGGCAATTAACTTAGATACAATTTTAATGTTTCCTCTTTCTGAAATTATTATGAAAATGTATTTTTAAGACGACCAAAAAGAAAGCTTCCGCCTTTTTGTCAATTTTTCCACAAATATCTGTATTAGGGTGCACATATACGAGCTTTCTTTTGCAAAAACTACTTTAGATTATTTAACAGTTTACAAGGACTCCAACGAAACACTTCAGTCGGAATGGAAAGTTTAGCAGAGAAGGCAAAACCGTCAGATTGTGGAATGAGTGTGTGGGATTTAAGTGCCTGTAGGATGAGACGGGGCCTACCTGTGAATTCAATTTTCTGCGAAGATTATTTAGATTTTTCACAGTCAGCCTAGAAAGAAGGTGTTAGAATAAAATCTGGCTATAATTGTGCGTGCTAAAATGATATATTTGTACACAAGGGAAGGTATCCTCAACGAAAATAGCCATTTATTCCATATGTGCCGAAATGACATTAAATTCTCCAACTGACTCGTATGTTTCCCGGTAGACCACTAGTTCTCAAATGCCATGAGACACGCACCTTTGTGGCGACTTACTATGCTGTAAGTACTTAAGTCCCAGGCTTTATAATTAAACTACAATGTTTTTAATTTAGGTAAATTGATTAAAATAATCATTTCATCCACACATGCCATCTCTAAGCCATGGTTTGTATGAGTAGAGTCAAATTGAAAAAAAAAATATGTTCATCAGTTTGCCTTAAAAAATAGTGGTTTAACTATAAAGCCTGGGACTTAGGTACCGACAGTGTTAGTAAGTCGCGACAAAAGGTGCGTGTCTCATAGCATATGAGAACTCCTAGTGGTCTACCCGGAAACATACGAGTCAGTTGGAGAATTTAATGTCATGTCGGCCTTTTGCCATAGTAGCTCAGAGGTTTAGAGCAACCGCACGGAGAACGGGAGAGCCGTGGTTCAAATCCCGGCTATGGCATTGAATTTTTCAGTCTGACTCTACTCATATGAAGGTACCCTTGGAAACGAGGAACAGACAAAGTTGACTATCTTTTATTTCCCGGTAAACTTACAGGCATGTGCATGGCATACTGTATTTTAGATGATAGCGAATAATAGAAATAAACCTTATTGCGAAAATACAATTAATAATATAATAACAGCTGTTCAACCTAATGGTTCAAGTAGTAATTAACATTGTGGTTGAAATGTGATCGATTTGTTTCACCCAGTTGTATCTCAATAATTTACAGATGCATGAATTAAATGAAGTAAATACTTAACCTGAATTGTAATTGCAAAATTCAACCATCAAATACAACTCACTCCATTACTCTATAAATTTGTAAAAATCTAATATTTGATATTGTTAATATAGCAGTGCACAGTATGCGGTTAGGTTATATCACCAGCGTTCAATGCGGGAAATTAAAATTTCCACCATTATAGCATGAACGGGAAGTGGATCAGAAAAACTATCGTAGAAAAATTTTATACCAAATTGATCAATGATTCATGCGCTAAGTAAAGTTTGCAATTTCATCCCCCAAAGCTTTATACTATCACTAAGCAAACTATCTGTGTGACGCGTCAAGAGAAATATAATAGATGTCTTCAAGATACAGGATACATTCGGGCTATGAAACTCTTGTATTTTACACTTTTCTTGATGGTCCTAAGGATGAAGAATTCTGTGAATAGCGTATTGCATATAGGACAGGGGATGAGGCGGAATGGCGGAGTTAGGTACAAGACAAGTTTAAGCGGGGAAACCAGTTTTTGTTTCTCGGGGACTCCTACAGCACCGCCCGCCGCCGCAACCATCACACTACGCTCATGTCATTCAAAGGTTATAATTAACACAAGCTGCCCAAAAATAGGTAAAACCTTCAGCAGTGTTGCAAGATTTTCATCAGTTATTCTACTATATGCTTTCGAGGACTTTATATCTTCTAAATTATCTTTGTGTACCTTTACTAGATGTCTGACTTAGAAATCTTTTAACCAACTTCAGTGAAAACTGGAATATATATTTCCTCCAGATTTTTGAGAAATAAGTCTTTCTGTTGAAAACCAAATTCTCTGGTAAAGATCCTTGTGTAAACTACCACTCGGTTCTGAAATTCAACTTCTACCCTGTTGAAATTTTCTTTCAAACTATTTAGTTCTCCAAATTATATCAATTTATAAAAACAATTCTGTTATAACGATAAAATACTATTGTTAAATTTCTCACATTATTTTTTGGTTTGTTAAAATCCGCCATAGAATGTCTATGGTATCGTATTTATTGATAAAGGGCGTTAAACCTTACTGAACATGTTGTAAAAAAATACCATGTTTGTGGACATCTCTAATTCCATCTCACAGGTAAAACTGTGTTTGACACAGCCATTCAACAATGCTTATACACGAGCTATTTAGCTGCAGTATACTACGTTTTAGTTATCCGTGATACCGCTTAGGTTTGTATTTTATTGTGAATCATGAAACCTTGAAGTAACAACACTCTTTAAAGCATTTAATGGTAATTGCAGTTCAAATGAGAGCAACATGCATGTGTCTTTCTTAATTAAAAAGAATGTGTTGAAGAAGTTTGCAACCGTCAACTGAAGCTTAACTACACGCAATAAAATAATTTAAAAAATATAGAAATAATTAAGTGATTAATTTTAAAACATAGTCCAATATGTATATATAAACAGCATATATATCCTATACAAAGTTATACAGAAATACCTTTGAATTAATAGGTGATAAATATATAAGTACAACAAAACTTAATAGAAATAGACAAATTGTTTAAAACATTGAACGATTAGTTGAAATATACGTGAAATTTTAATGTTAGAAAATCTTTAATCACGCCATTAATCACATTAAGAGATACAGTTTTAATAAATGAATAATTTTAACTGCAATTTTCTGCAGAATTGCACAAAAATCATGAAATAGGTTCCTCATGTAAGTGTATGAAAGCCTAAATATCTTCAGAATATAAAAGGTGTGCACTGGAATTTACAAAGGTTAATTGATCCTTATTAACACAGAGGGATACAAAATTAATTATGCATTATGCAAAAAAGGTTATTTATAATGTTGTTTGTGAAATTGCTCAATAAATTACTTCCATAATATATAATAATAAATTATTTCTAAAGTCGTCGGTAGTTGGCACAAATTAGGTATTTTAATGTCATTTGCATTTTTCCTGGTGCGTATTTTTAATTCTCTCTCAGGATTACCTTTCTTGCAAAAAACAGACAGAATCTTTTATAATGGGTATCTTGCACTAAAATCGTATAAAATTGGAAAGGTACATTTCATTTCCTTTGCCAATATACTAAACTAGTGCTACTCCACTGAAACCATTAGAGTCACTTTTTTAAAAATAACTTTTTTTCTCATTAAAAGTTGTATAAACTATGATCCAGCTGCATGCTTTAAATATGAACTTAAATACTAAATATGGTATGTAACTCACTCATATACACATTTCTCATATACACACGCTCTCTCTCTCTCTCTCTCTCTCTCTCTCTCTCTCTCTCTCTCTCTCTCTCTCTCTCTCTCTCTCTCTCTCTCTCTCTCTCTCTCTCTCTCTCTCTCTCTCTCTCTCTCTCTCTCTCTCTCTCTCTCTCTCCTTTTTAGATTGAACGTACCTGTAAACGTACATTTTTTGTGAACGTCTGATACACAATTTATGGGTAAATTGCAGTTCTTTCTCTAGCTTTAAGGGAGCATGGTCTCACTGAAATGTTTATGTATATAGTTTTTGCCACTCTGTATTATGTTTAGCGTAAATCAGAAAAAATACAATATACAGTACAACCTGGTTAACACGATCTAACGAATAACTGTTGCATTCGAATGATTAAGATTGTATAGGCCCCTGGACATTCAGTATGAAGTGTGCATTACATTTTAACTATTATAAAAGATTTTCATATCTCTGGAAACACTTTTTAGGTTTAAGGATCAGCAACCGTTTTGTAAAGGTTGTGGAATTTGTAATTGTTTAACTATATGAGAGGAAAAATATTAAGGAAAAGTTATTAAGGCCTCACCTTCATTAACTAGAGGGCACACCTTCTAAACGTATACTGAAGTGTATGGCAACGCTGTATGCTAGAATTTGACATAAGAAGATAGAAAAATCAATAGGGACTTTGCACTTGAATTTATAAATATTTGCAAAATTAAACCAATGACAAGGAGGATCTAAGAATGATTCATTCCACAAAAGATTATTTGTCATAATATTGTGTACTTTAACGAAATACATACTTTTTATTACCTATAAGATGTTGTTAAACAGACTGAGGGATACCTTAGAAGCTATTGCCTGAAAATGCAAGGTTTCTGTTTCATAAAGTACTGTGTACAAGATGAAGTACTATTTTGGATGTATGCATACAAATGATATTTAAAGAAAAAAATTCGTATATAGATATGTACACCATAAAAAACTAATTTTGGGGAGGGACAGTTTTACGTCTCCTCAAGGGTGCAATATACAGAAAATTGAGTGTAAATTTAAATTGGAAATGTATAACGCGGACAAAGATTTACGCAACTCATACGCTTCAATGCTCGTTTCAAGGTTGGTTGTGGGATAGGTAACAGGTGTGCACTTATTTTTCCCTCATTTATCTACCAGCTCCAAGATCGAATTTGCATCCCACTAATTTGTTTTAATTCAAGACATTTCGGGGAAAAAGCCCTAGCATACTACTCAAGCATACTACTCAAAACTAAAACATTTCTCCAGGATGTATTATTTTAATGCAGGATTATTGTCTAATACTATATCATTGTCTCAAAAACTTCATTTTGTATCTCATAAACTAGCTCAGAGATGGGTACCAAGGAAATTGTTTATTACGGTAATATAAAATAAATATTTCTAAGTAATCTATACATTATAAGACGCAAATGTATTAAAATAGCTTTAAAACATGAGGAGAAATTTTACCACGTGAGCGATGGTAAAAGGATTACACTAACTTGAAAAATATGATTTCGGAAACATTTTGATGCCAAAGAAAAATATTATTAAAATGGAGCTTAAAGATTCACTTTCGAAAGCTGTTAGTAACGTAACAGCAAAGATTTTAATTATATTTGTAAAATTTAAGAAAAAAAGAAAAAGCAAAAGAATTAGTTAAAGGTGGAAAAGCGTAAATGCAAAAAACTGAAAGGGTTTAGAAAATGTGTTCAAAACAGATGTTTGGAACAACAGATGTGTTCAATATGTAAGAAAGAGGAACCTATGAAAGATATAATATTTTAATAAAATGGAACTGGTTGGGTAAATTTATTCTGTTAAAACTAAGTTGCACAAAAGAGCAGTTGTGTAAAAACTTTGACAATCGCGACGTAAAATGAAAAGTCAAAATAGGCAGTTAGGGATTAAGAGAAGGCAGAAAAAGAGCATAAGGCTGGAGCCAAGGCTGTAAAGCATTTGCATTTGTTGGTATTGTAAATTAAGTTATATGAGTGTAATCTCAGCTATATACATTTTTGCATTTAAACTTATTAGTTATAGAGAGGAGAGACATTTAAGTTTTATTATTCTGTTATCTTCTTTACATTTCATAAACGATATGCCATTAGAGCCGTATTTAAATGACAGTAGATTTGGACAAATGATGATGGTGATTATTGTGATGATGATAAGAAAAAGAAGAAGATAGGTACATTCTTTGCTTTACTTTACATTCTTTGCTTTTCTAAAAAATTAATCACAATTACAATAAAAATCTGCACAAATTTGCATAAAATAGTAAGACAAGGATGTCCTTTATCACTTGCGTTGTTTAATATTTGTATAAACGTAGCTAAAATTTGGCAAGAACAGCTGATTGACAATTATATATTTAACAAGTTTGTTTTAAAAGCAATCCTTTTTGCAGACAATCAGATTGTGTTTGCAGAAACTGAGGACAACTTATAAAGGACTGTCAGGTTGTTGCGTGAGGTGGCAAAATCCTTTAAAGATCCCTGTATAGAAAACTAAAGTCATGGCATTTTGTGAACAGGAACATCTTAGAGCTAAAATCGTAATTGGGAAGGGAATTTAAGATGAAATGATCTTGTTTTTGTAATATTTTCCGTTGTACTTGAAGGGTTCTGAGAAAAAATTACGTGAGTTCCAGAAAATGGTGGCTGTAATAAAAAAAAGGAACACTGTTTGAAAAAGTAAGGAAAGAGACGATCGTTAAATTTTTTAAAGTGTTGGCTTAATTGCTTAATTTAAGTTACTTTAAGAAGCAGAAACCTGGGTATTAAAAGCTAGTTTGGCAAAAAGAACTGAAGCAGCAGAAATGAAATTATTAAAACCATTGGCAGGTTTCCGACTGCAAGATTACACAAGAAAACAGGAAATCCGAGAACAGTGTGGTATTGAGGGAATTATGCAGAAGATAGATCTGTATAGGAATAAATGACATGAGCATGTGACACTGATGAAGAATGGCCGTATTTCTAAGGAACTTTATCAATACAACCCCAAAGGAGAAGGGAAGTATCAATTGTGAATTGCTTGGTTTCGGAACAGACAAGCACTGTCTAATCCAAATTGTGTACATTGCAAATAAAATTCATATTTTCATTTATGGGAATAGCCCGTGCCATTCTCTTTGTTCCTATACACTTTGTTTTTCCTCTAAGGTTTAGTGAAATTCAGTTGTTCCTCGTGATTGCATGGAAAGAAGGTGGAATTTTGAAGGTGGCATATAGTGCTTAATTCTGAAACATTTGAATGTCATTATTCCTTTTATATCTATAGCGAAATGTGCAACACTGTTAGTTTATCATAATTAAAATGAAAAAAAAATGGATAGTTTGTCTCTAGTAATCAAAGAAAGTGATATGAATATGTCACACCAAAATTCCTGATTCCGCATAATTTATGTAACTAAGCACTTATTTAATTTTAAATCATTTTTCGTAAATATTATATGTAATATGCGATGGATATATTTGTCAATGGAAAATAAATTCCTATGATGATCGCTTCGGAATTGCTAATAATACTTCATTGAGCTTCTTTTAGTGTTCTGAAACACCCGTATTAATAAAAGTAATTTCACAAGAGCCTGAAATATTATAAACATTAGGTAAATTTTGTGGACATAAAAGCTAAAATGGCCAATTTCAACTTTGAGAAAATCTCATTAACAGGAAGGCAATCCAGTAAAACTGCCCAAGAAAATACTGGAACTACATTTAGTTTCTCATAAATCCAGTTTACTGTTAAAATAGCTATTACGGACAGCTTTTGAAGTGCAAATTGATTCCGTTAAATTGATTTTAATACAAGCCTTGCAGCTAGATTTTAAAATCTGTGGAGGTATTTGAAATCTTTTGTCAAATACACAATTTAGATGCAGAGTAGCGACGTGTTTATCACAACCTCTTACTAAATGAATATTCAGTTGGTACCAAATTACATCTAACAAAGCAACTTTTCATATAATCTACAACTTAAAATTTAAAACAGTTTTTTGAGTGTATTCATCAGGTTTCTTAATAAATATGTATTACGTTCACTAAGTATTACCTTTGTGTAATTTATTTTTAAGCCGAAAATAAATGTTGTCATTTTGTAGAACGTGCACTCTAACGTTCATTTAGCTGAATGCAACATTTGACAATAAACGTTAAGAGCTATTACATTAGATTTATTTCTCATTAAACAGTTTTAGCTATATATATGGAATCATATTGAAAACCATTGCATTGGGAATGTGATTTAATTTTTGAGCAAGTATTTTTCATGTTAACCGAGGATCAAACCACTTATATGTTTTGAGGTTTCTTGAATAAATATATAAAAATAATGAAAGGTAGTCTATATGTATGTCTTTAGGTATGTTTGTCCGTCTATCCGTGCGTGCGCGCGCGTCTGCTCATTTCTTGTGCATGTCTGAAAGTAGATTAGAAGACAAAACTACAAACAACAGAAAATTTGGTATTTATTTCAGCATCCTCTCAAATATCTAACACGAATATGTTAAATAAAATCTCCTATTGAAAACAATCGTTCACCTGGATATATTTAATTATTTATTTCCTCAGAAATTACTAAATAGTTTTATTAAAAGGCAATATTTGTAACAGAATATCTAATTGAAAAATATTTGGTAACAGTGAGTATGATGTAAGGTGCTCTTCATTCTCAAGGAATTTTATGTACCTTTTCAAACTCGTAGAACTCCGAAATAAATAACTACATTTTGTTGTAAAGAATAGGTAGAACTCTTTAAAACAAACTATTGAATTAAACGTTTCGGATTATAAATTCCCGATATATTCATAATTATGTTTTGCATATTTCAGTAAGTACTTCAGAAGTTTTTGAAAACCACCCGCTTTCTGAGAATTTAACTGTCTTTCAAATCTCTATTGTATCTATAATAAAATGCGCAATGGAACTATTTCTGATAACGTAAATATTAGTCCTTTTCATTGTGTTGTGGTTATTTATTTAGAGCACGTTTAAAGGGTGCTCTTTAACAGATGTGATTCTCAACATATCCTACGTTGGGCCGAAGTACGCGTTTTAATTTTGCACAAAGGCTTCTTTATCAGGAGCCAGAAGTTTTCTTACATGTCAGGGAGCACCATCGGCTTTTTTCCCATCTTAAGAAAGCCGTGCTCAGTAATTTTAAACTCAAGAGTTTTACTTTGCGATTAGATGTATTGCATAGAAGGTATTGCGTTTCAGGCTTAACATTTTGATGGTGATTCTTTATTAAGGATGACCTAGGATGACAATTTACAATCACAAATTTTGAGGACAGTAATCAGCATTGTTCTGGATTTAGTTGTAGAATTGGTGGAACCAGAGTGAGCATCTAGTAATATACTGTGAAAGCTGGCCGTATCCTTCAAGAAGTTATCACTTGGCATAGTCAATGTCGTCTTTGAGCTAACTTTGTTCTTTGGTTACTAAAAAGATGTCCAATGACTTACCTTGAAGCTTTTTCGTTCCATTCAGTTCCCAAGTATATCTCATCAACGGTAGCTTAGAGACTTAACTTAGTATTTGCTAAAAGAGAACAACAAATAATACGTCATATTTTCAGAAAACTAAAAACGAATCCCGAATATATGTCAGTGATGTACTAGAAAGTGTTTATCTACGAGGGAATCGTGATAATCAAGGACCAAACTAAATATGGTTGGGCAAGCATTCTATGCTTCATGCCGATCAAGCCATTATCGATCAGGTCAGTTTATCTAGAAAGAAACGCTAAATTTAAGTCACAAAATGGTGTCTGAAAGATTGGATGAAGCTATGAAACAGAACATAAATAAAGTGGAAGCTTCTGAATTGGATTTTCAAGCACCAACATAAACAATCTTTTTTTTCTTTTTTTCATTGTTGGGCAGTCAGTATAAGAAGCTATATATAGATAAATGGCGGTAACCAATATCCCACCTCGTATTTAATTTCTGTTCCACATATTGACATGCATAGGCTTCAATGATCAGAATTTTGAGGTTAATTTTTTATTGTAATAGTTTAAAATGCTATCATATTTTATTGATTTTCTTAGTTTAGTTTAATAACAAAATTATGGTCAAAGTTTTGCATAAATTCAGCTCTCAGGTAAGAAGGTTTTGCAGAAAGAAGGTAGTAGAGCCGCATACTTTGAAACATTTCGCATTAGATTCTCGGTGTGTCATTTAGGAAAATATAATACAGTATGTGATATTTTAAAAGCAACGATTTTAAAATATAATTTTGAACTACTCATTTTCGCTAGTAAATTTTATGTATTTCTAATACTTTCCTAGATGTTTACAGAATATGAAAAGGTCAATTACAATTAAGTGGAATTCACAGATTGGTAACAGAAAAATGTACCTTTAATATTTGATTTGTATGTCATATATACATAAGTATGCATATGTATTCATAAAGTCCGCCTTTCGTGTGTTTACTCCTCCTGGACGTAATTTGAGTATTTACTTAACTGGTATACAAAAATAACATTCATAGAAACAACAAACGTTCGTTCCCTCAGAAAATCTAGCCAGAAATGTTCATAAATTATAGTCATGCATTTGCTTAGATAAAAAATCATCAATTATTTATATTAAAGCAATAATCAAATAATAGTAATTAAAATAGCAATACTAGTAATGGTAAATCAAGAATATATTTTGTCAGAAGTTCCAGCGAACACTTTGACAGAAATGGTGTTGCATTGTTGGTCTATGTGCATTATTTTGTGCCATTATTTGTCCCATGGAAATATTTTAAGTTTTGTAAGCCATGGACATCCTGTGTGTAGGTGAAAAGAAAGTGAAATTCAAATTTTCAGAAGGTAGTAAATAATAACACAAGCATTTACAAGAATGCAATTGCCATCTTAATGTTCCACTAAGTAGGCTTAAAATATTTAGTTTATACTTGACATTTATATATTTATTATTGTTATAGACACGTTTTAAGCGTTCTGAAATTCCATACCTAGTGTATATTGTTGGGTAAATCAAGCACTGAAGTATTATTTTAATTACATAGGCCTTATATTTAGATTTTCTATTGACTAAGATGACAAATCTCTTCCCATGTACTCAACCTTTAAGAGTTTGTCCATTTATCGATTCGATACTCAAGAAAGAAGTGACCACTCCTTGTCACAAAAACCTCACAAACGTCCAATAATAGGATCTATAAAGTAAAATGCATCCAAGTGATTTTATTAACCTAAGTTGTGAACCTGTGTTACACCAATTTGGCCAGTACCAGTTTGCCTTATAACCTTTTATTTTCATCCAAGTATGTCTGTCGGCAGTTTTCTGCAATACACTTAAGGTTAGTGCTCCGATAAACAAAAACCGCTTCACGGGGAAAGAATTTGCCGTAGTTAAGTTCATTAAAATACTTGTCATTGCTCCGCCAAGGTGTGCTTTACTTGACAATTTATTTCGTGGCAACGCTCCTTCCATTAATGTTGCTTAAATTGAGCCCGTTAGACACACTAACATAAAATTCAATGTGTTGTGATACATTTCTAGAGTAAATATTTGAAAATAACTCGCACATTATCATTAAGCTTCACATTCTTGAAAATATTCCATCTTAATAAGAACATTTATGACACATTCAGTCCACAGACATCGCTATATTGTATGTTAATTTTTTATTAACAAGCAAAAAATTTCCTTAAGGAATGGAGTTTGTTAAGAGCGAGCTGCTTTAAATTCTCTGATACTTTTAATAGGGTTAACAAACATTGCATGTTCTTTTATTGGGGTATATTTTTCAGTACTAATAGTAATTCACTGGTTCCTCGAAAGCACCCAAGTTGAACGCATCGTAACACGAACATCCTGCTTTGTAGACTTCAGTTTAACATGCTGTTAACATGATCTGTGGTTAAATGATGAAAGTATTTTTATCTTATTTTATATTTATTATCAAAGTACCTATTTGATTCAACTGTGCAAGGATATTTCACTACAAATCATTGCACTTAACTTTAGAATTTTACAAACTTATAAATATTAGGAATCTTTAATATATGCTCATTTTTGCTTAACATAAAAACTGTAAGTTCAACAATAAAATCCTGTTATTTTTATTCCATTACTATGTGTAAACTGTTAAACTGATTATTTCGAGGGCTGTTCAATAAAGAGTTATCCTACATTTTTACGGTCATAATTTACGCACTAAAATTCAGTGTTATTATATTCTGTTAGCCTAATTTGAAACAAACACCCGTAGTAGTTTCATTGTTAGTAATCTTGGTTCCCGCCTGTAAGAACCAAGTAAGTTTAGACATATTCAGTATCGCCTACCGCTGCAATGGAGGTAACATGCAGTTAAAGTGGATGTTAGAGGAAGACACGGAGTGTCTTTCAAGCGTAATCATTGCTGATGAAACTTGGCTACATCATTTTGATCCTGAGAGCAAACAACAAAGCTCAGTGTGGAAATCTCCTTCATCACCAACCTCCAAAAAGCAAAAGAGGTTGTTTCTGCTGGGAAAGTTATGGTCATCTCATTCTTTGATATTCATGGAATAATTTATCAACATGTTGAACCTGCACACACATCAGTAACTGGATAGTACTACTGTGACGTGCTGCACTGTAAGTCCATATCAGGCGCAAAAGACCACATTTCCAAGAAGGTGGCTGAATGCTGCACCACGATTAATGCTCGGCTGCATATTGCCAATGTTGTTGCTGAATATCTTGCAAAAATCAAAGTGAGGTGCATGCCTCACCCTTCCTATAGTACGCCCCATGTGACCTTTTTCTATTCCCTAACTTGAATAAACGCCTTCTTGGGAGGCATTATCCATCAGCACAAGCTGTGGTGATGGCTGCGGAGGCGATTTTGAAGGATCCCTCAAAAATGTTTTCCAGCATATCTTTGAAGACTGGCAGAAACGCTGGAACAAGTACAACGCATTCAGGGGAGACTATTTGAGAAGGATCAGCAAAAATATGAGGATGAGTAAAGGTACGTTTTCAAAAAAAAAAAAAAAAAGTGATCATTCTTTATTGAACAGCCCTTGTCTATACACCCCAACAAAATAACCGCCATGTACCGTTTTGATGATGCACTTTTTGGAAGAAAATAATAATTTTATATTGAAGTGAAGGAATAACTTGTATCCACATTAAAGCCTCGATAACCAAAGCTTTCATTAATATTGGATGTTTGATTCTCAATGCATACTAATATAAACTTTAAATGTGTATCCCTGGTATTTCATATTATTCTTATAATCGCGTAAATACTTAAGAGAACTGTTACAGGGATTAATATAGATAACAAATTTGTTTTTCGTCCTCATTAAGTTTCAGTTATATTCTATCTTTCAAGCTTATTTTGAACTCCAAGATAAGCATTAGGCATTGTGTATTTGGACTAGAAACTGAATTTAATTAACCTAGGTACAGCAAGCTAGCGAACACGTAATATCGCTTGAAATATGCACATCGTGAATATTTTGTGAAGCACGATTACGGAATTAATTCGGCACCGATTATTCTGGAGGACTAGTTTCGGATTACTGGTAGGCAAATCGTATTATCTCGTCACGCACTGCACGTGTTAATGTGAAACTTGTGTTAAGTGTAAGATAGAAGTTTGTTCACTCTGGGCGCGGTCCTATCTTCCTCGCCATTATTTTAGATTTATGGTCTTTCGAAGAAGCAAGCGCGGCGCTCTAATAATAAAGGCATTAATGTAATTATAATAATAACCCAGACCACCGAAGTGGATTACTGAATGCATCTTGGCACCTACATTCTACAAAATGAAAATGAAAGATGTATCCGCCGGCACAACTTGACAAGAGATGTCTATATTATAAAAACAAACACTTTGGAGCGACAAGGTTTATGATCTACTATGTGCTGAAATTTCTGAAGCACATGAAATGGGAGAAGAAAAGAAGATATGACAACCCTGGAGAAATTTCTGTGCGTGGGTTTTGTTGCATTGTTATAGACATGATCATCGTCGTCATCTTCAACATTGATGATGTCCTGATATAAACAAGCGAGATGGCTCCATGGTAATATATGGAACTCGCATTTTGGAGTCCCGCATTCGGTTATGTCCTACTCGTTTACTGTAGCTTTTCCTGTTTGGTAGCTGAACGCTGGGTTGAGAGTATCTTGGTTGAACAGGTCGTTCATTGCTCTGTCTGAGTAGTTGTAATAGTGAAATGAGTGAAATGGCCCCACTTATTTGTGGTCAGACTGCCTGTAGCATCCTGTAGTTTTTTTCAATTGTTTCCACTGTAAATAAAAGCTCGCGTATATCTCACCAGATGGGAATACCTTAGAAATTAATTAATTACCACAATTAGACTATTTGTGTGACATAGTATGGTCGTGTGACGCACGTCGTATTGAGGATTTCTGGGTAGAGAGCGTGGAGGGAATGTGTCTTATAATACTGGTGTAAAGTAAGTTATGCACATATTATTTCTTCACTAAGAAAAATTTGTAAAATTATCTAGCCTTATCTGTCTTACATTTCTCACTGGATGCCTAGCCGAGAAGCAAAAGCAAGAAAAAACGTGCTCACTGATTGCCGAGCACACAATTGACTGACGCTGTTATAGCCATATCGGCTTCCCTCAAGCATGATCGTAAAAGCAAATCTTCACCCCGTTCGCTTAAGGTTTTGGTTGCTGCACGGTCTGGTTTGAGCTCTGTAAAACATTAATTTGTTCATGTGTATCTTCATGATTTATTGTTTTTGCATGTCTCCTTGAAAGGTTTATTTAAATATATTTTAAATTCCGTTGTCTGCAGCCGAATTGGTAGCACTTTTTATCAAGTCCATATTTGTCTCACCACAAGTAAACAAGTAACGCTATATTTGTTTGATAAATTCGTGCCAATGCGGCATCCTAAATCATAGTGCAAAATTTAAAACTACTGGTATTCAGATTACTCCCTGTATGGCGATATTTATAAGAACAAGTATTATGTGTAAATCAAATGTGGTTACTTTGTAATCTTAGTAGGCATACTTAACTATTTGTTTCAGTTGCTTAACATCAGTTCATTACTACTGTTCTACGTGAGTTCAATGCTGTTTAAAACTTCCAAAGGTTATTACACTTATTATAGATATCTACAATTTTTCCGTTATGTTTAATACGTTTTCATTTTTTACAGATACCTAGAGTTTTAAGCTGTGGGTCGTCCTCTTGTGGTAAGTCATTTTTTATGTAATTCAAAAAGCAGTTGAATTATAGTTAGTTACTAACACTCCCCACATGGCAACCTTGGCCTTCGGGGTAACCTCACCTCACCAAGTGATGACCGGACCCATTTCTCAGGTGGAGGCACCCAGAGGGCGGTGTCCATTACCTCCGATGATAGGGTGATAGTGAAGATGGCGGTGAGGTGAGAGGACCTACAGCAGTTGAATTATTATTGGTATAATATATACATTTTTAAATAAGAAATACTAAGATAAAAGATTGCATAATGGTAAACAAAGGGTACAAAAATTTGGGCACAGGCTACAGGTAAACAAATGAACAGAGGGACCCTGACAATTGGCGAATACCGTAGGTAGGCAGGCCATAATGAAACTCTAGAAAGAGAAACATCCGACGGGCGACTAGTTCAATTCAACAGTACGCATAAGAATGGAAGAGGTCCTTAACGTTTTTCCTTCGAACCCATCCTAAACCACCCAAAGTTCTCAACTCCCAAGTAAGAGGCTCTCAGAGGTGAGTCCTAATTGAGTAGTCCGGAGAGATGGTAGCAAGAAACCTTCACAAAGCACCAGCTGCAACACGCCTAAGGGTACATTATTTATAAAATGTTTAGTTAAAGACTACCAAAAGCATCAGTGGATGCAAAGGAAGTAATTATAAATTGAATAAAGTACCCACTGTCAGCAGTTCCACAAACATGAAACACAAAATGTTGTGGCAAAAAGAAACAACGCCAGCGTTGGCCTCCAACCCGAAGATGCTTTTCGTCTATTCTTATTTTCAATTGTTTTTTCGGTAGCTAAGTAGTATACACAATATTTTAGAACATTTTTCTTGGATGTTGACTGAACTTAGGATAAAAGGTGGATATTCGCTCACTGAGTACTACAATGCTAATTAAACCAAACTAAAAACGATTCTGCGTTTATTGTATTATATGTAATGTGTGCTCAAATATTGTTATTATACAGAGAGCATTTGGTTGTCTGAGTGTGAGCGCGGTAATCTAAGCAATGCTCAATATATTTTGGTAATGCTTCATCTTGAAAACACCTATTCATTTATAGGCTCAGAAATGGAGGTATAAAATTCGTATTTCAATTTATAGATTACTTAAAGTCTAAAAAGTATATATATTACAAATACATATTTTACTGCAGATGCATGTGCTATTGAAGAGAAACAAAGCCATTGACTAACCTCTAATTTAATTCTATAGTTGCATCTACTACAGTTTTTTGATACCAAAAACTTGTAGTAACCCTCATGAAAGCATCTTTTGGTTTATTTCCTTACAAATGCTGCAATTAAATTCGTTCGTCAGCATTGTTCGGAACTATTTGAACGGAATAAATTTCCAACATTGGAAATAAGTGAACTCCCATTCCATTTTTATTAACTGAGAAGATTATTTTATAGGTGTTCTCTAAAGAGGTTAACTAATCACCTAGGAATGCAGAATCTTCACAATTAATGACTTTGTCCATATTTCGTTGTATATATTAGCAATTTGGGCATGAAGGAAGAATTATGTAGCTTGTATGCCATTAAATAGCCTTGTAAACAAAGATAAGGTACAAAAAGTTTAAAATTTAACATTTTACAATTAACATTCCTGCAAATGATAGTACAAACAACGATAAAGGGACTTACAAACTACATAACATTTCCACAATGTCAAGGGATCTTTCATGTGTTACGTCCTTTATGGGTAAAAGGAAGAACCAACCACAAAAATTCTTTAAAATGACTACTATTCGTGTATAAAAATATACATAGGCAATGGCGGGTAGACCAGTTAGTTATTCATATGTTGTGATACCTCAGCTTAATGCGTGCCTTAACCTCTGTACATTGTTTACTGAAGGCGTACAGTCACAAACCCACACACACGTCTACAAGGAATACAACTCATAAAATAGAATCCGTATGTAACACCAGAATTTCATTTTGGCAACACTGAAAGTCCGAGTGGGCGATATGCAGTGGCAGATCGTAGGGGTAACTGGGTTAGGAAACTGGCCTTGGTGGAAGTGGCTATTCTGCAGTGAAGGAAATATCAACTTTTAGGATACATCCCACTTAACTCACTCCGCCTTATGTCTAACATCGCTGCTTTACTTGTATCTGTCATTAATTAATGTCATGTGTAAGACAGAGACCAGGGTTACACAAAATAGCTTTGTTATAACTTGTTTCACATAACAGATCATCATCTCAACATAGTATTTTCAGGAACACTTTCTGAAATAAAAAACTAGTACAAAATAAAACTAACGCAACATAATAAGGCTCTGCTCCATATTCTGTGTGAGTTGGCCTATAATTTCTGGCTTCTTTTTATGTCAAAGTTTTGTAGGCAAAAATAAGTGTTTTTGCAATGTGTTTTAGTTATTCGATAGAAAATTATGTACTCTATAAAACAGGTGTTTAGCTTTGTTTGCTTATATACTTGCTTATATACTTTGCTTATCTTTTGAGAAGAATAAAATGGAGCGTCAAGGTCAAAATGCTCTTTACTGCAAACCTGACACTTCATTGCCTTCCTGAAAAGAACGTATACTAAGTATACAAAATTAAACATACTATTTTATAGCGCGTATAATCCTCTATTGATTAACATAAAACTCGCTGCCAAAAACTTTCACTTAAAAAATCGTCAGGACTTAGGAAGAACCTATTACATGTTAATTACTTGCACCATTTCACTTCGAATGTAACACATGCAATTCATCAATTCATCAATTCATCAAGGTAATATCTTTAATAGCACTTAATGAATGAGCTATCGATCTCGAATCTAAAGGTTTGCGTAGTAAGCAGATTAAATTTAGACAATGGTTTAGAAAATGACCCAGAAAATAAGATCTGAAGCTTTCCTAACAACGAATATGCTCACTTTCTTCTCGGGCAGCTAGCCAGGTGAAAAGATGATTAGATATCAACGTTTCGGGAGTGTGCATCTCTCCCGTCATCAGGATATTTATAAAATGTTATAACCACAAATGAAACACTGGATATAAACAAAGACAACACTATCAAAATTCGCATTTCTGAACAAAAGACTGTTTTCAGAAATTAAATACCAGGCCAGAATAAGGCGTGAGTATAGAAAATTGTGTCAAAGAAACGTAACTAATTAACTTGAATATCAAGCTGTATTGATCTTTGCTTCTTAAATCAACGGATTTCCATTTTTAAGGCTGGTTTCCAAGAGGAGAAATCCAGCATCATGATTAAGCGTGCTCCTTTCAGAGGAAACCGCCAAAGCCTCCTTAATTCTCCGCTCCCAGGAACTGTTGCATATTGCCAAGGTGGTCGTCTCCCGAAAATTGGCTCTATGGTCGTTACCGAAACAATGCTGTGCCAGCCCAGACTTCTCAGGTTGCATTAAACGAATGCTCCGTTCATGTTCGATTATTCTGGTAGCAATGGTCCTTCCGGTTTGTCCTATATACGGTGTCCCACATTCACAGGGAATGCGGTACACTCCCGGAACTTGGAAGTCTATTTTGCTTTCACCGGTCTCAACAAATGTTTAATCTTCGGAGGTGGCTTGAGGATGGTCCTGATGCACTTGGCGAAAATTCTGCTGATTCTGCCTAATAGATTGCCAGTAAACGGGATGCAGGTTGTAGCGGTAGGCTTATCTGACGCTTGCCGTATTACAGGTTTCTCTGTCAGGCGTCAGATATTGTAATTAATGTAGAGTGAAGCAAACGTGCCCATGGCATTTCCACATAATATTAATGAAGTTCAAGTTTTACTGGAGTTCTGTATCTTCTCTGGGTACTTCATTCCTCTTTTAGTAATAACTTTAGATGAGCCCGGATCATCAACAAGATTCGTCTCACCAAGTTCCATATATTTTCCCCAGAAATTCCACCAAGCTCTACTTCCAGATGGTCGAAAAATTTACTATTGACATCACTGATAACTCCTGCTCTAGCAATTGATCTGTTCTGTCTAATTCTTTGCATAAGAATATGGTGTCTACTCAAAACGGAATTCAGCCAGTCTACTCCAGGAAAATTGCTCCTGAAGTAAGGAACGGTGAGGCCTACACGACCGAGATATGATTTCACAATACACCGCAAATCAAAACCATTTACGGGAAAACCAAAATCTGATATCGTTATACAGTGAGCTACAAATGTTTCTTCAACTTATGTGAAGACAGTTGGATGCCCTGGATTATTTTCATGTTTTCCTTTCAGTTTTAGTCATAACGTGTTTCTGTGTATTCCACACCTAAAATTAAAAGAAGTAATTAACAAAGACACTTTATTTTTAAAGTTAAATCCTAATTCCCATTTCAAATATTTATCACAAAAATCCTAAACTTACTTTTCAGAGGCTTTTCGTATGGACAATTTATTCCTCCTGATAAAACCAAGTGCTTCGGATAATATATTGTTGGTGTAATTGCGATACAAACGTAAACCAACCTTACTTTTATATTTTCCTGGCATTTTATAATCTGAAAATATAAGAAATACTAATTTCAAGAAAAATATTTATTTTGTTATGTTCAATGAAAATGGTGTCACAAAGTAACACCAGGCATGTTTATGTTTTATGTAATTGGTTATTATATATATAATAATTGTTCAAAAAGCTTTTCATGCATTACTTATACAATAAATAGCACATTCACTACAGCTTACCTTCAAAGCCGCAAATTCTATGATTTCCGAAGGGTACAAGAAAGATTACTAAACTTTTCTAAAACGTGCTTCATTCACCAGATACAAAATGGCAATGCGAGATTGTCCACTGCTGTGGTCCACTGCCACTTCTTGTTATGGTAGTAGTTTGAAAAGATGGCAGCACTATCTATAAACGTTTTCCTCTACTTGATAACAGAGTGCAGCAGCAGTACAAAATTAAGCAAAAATGTGTGCTAATCACAAAGATCAGTCCAGCTTACGGTAGGTGGAAATTTCTGATTTTAAATATCAAGTTTGTTATTTAAGGGAACTTCTGAATTTTTGAGTTACCCATGCTATTCGTGGACACACGTGCTTACGGCTACACAAACACACATATACACAAAGCATTTTAAAATACTTTAATGGGTTCAGCTGTCCCAAAGCATGTATTACCAATGATATGTTGATCATGGTAACCTTGAATGTGAAATACAATACTTTCTCTAGTTATTATAAGCTTATATTAGAGCAAGGGCTCCAAGACCGCCATATTACTCTGTGTGATGTACTTTCCTGAATATATGTATTTGAAGAGCAAGATTTACTAACTTTAACACAATATTCAGCGAATAATATTTTGTTTGATATATCGTATTACAAATATGGTTTCACTATGCACTGTAAACTAGCGAACAGTAGTCGCAAGTGTGGAAATCATTAGCGTGGCATGAAACGGCTTATTCTTGGCATCGAACTCACATCGTATATTACATATTTAACATTTATATGAATAATATGTGTTTAATGTGTACTACAGTATTGTAAACATTTGGTTTCAATGAATTTCTTTTAATAAAGCTTTTTCCGCTGATTACGGAATTTCTTGCCAGATCAAAACAGTTTTGGAAATGAATCTTCTATGACTTCAAAATGAAATGTGTAACCTTAAAATTTTTAACCATTTATAGTTTGTGAAAGCTATCA
This sequence comes from Mantis religiosa, assembly GCA_030765055.1. Classification (NCBI taxonomy): domain Eukaryota; kingdom Metazoa; phylum Arthropoda; class Insecta; order Mantodea; family Mantidae; genus Mantis; species Mantis religiosa. The sequence continues at coordinate 98,803,749 of CM060949.1, forward strand.
GAATACTCCTTTCCTTCTTTTCATGTTCTGTTCCTTCTTTCTTTTACATGTTTCTTTCTTTCTATGTATGGTAAATCCAAGCTCAAATGCATTTAATGTTGTGAACAGGCATATGAGTTGGATTCAAGTTACCTATACTCAAACCTTTGCACCACAAAGATGGCAATATAAGGGACGCCAACGATCACTGATACAAAAGTAAAAACCGGTCCGAGTGCTGTCTGCAAACATCTTTAGACTGTGTGAGGGATGAGGAAGACTTTGTTGTCAACGTCGACCGCTGCAGAATAGCGAAAGTTCAACCTTATTTCTTTCCGTCCTGACTTTGGTGCTTAGAAATTCCAATGCCCAGTTATAATAATTAATTATTGAGCACACATGGCTCCTCCTATAATTATATATGATATATATTTGTACACTTCCAAAAATAGTGAGCAAAATGATGTAGAATATGAAGGACTTAAGAACATTGGAGAAAACCTTTAAACTAAGTTAAATTTGTAAACAAATTTATTTTCAGACAAGAAGGTTTAATTAACGTTTACCAGAGATTATGCATAGATTGGGATTTAAATACTACATTTCATTTGCAAAGTTATACATAAATATACAAAGAAAGGACTTTTAAAAATGTAAAGCAGTTTGGAAGCAAAAAACGTTTAAACTAAGTTAGGAAAGTTGTAAACGAAGCTATTTTCAGACAGTTTATGAAGTGTTTAACTAGGTTTACCAGAGATTATGCACACATTGAGTATGTATACTGTATTTCATCTATAAAGTTGTAAGTAAATAAACAAAGAATCCAGTATTCAATGGTGAAATTAGTTCCTGATAGAAACAATAAGTTTTCGAAACTTTAATTTATTTACTGGATCAACAATATTTCTGGATAAATATTGATGATTTGATCATCATCATCATAATCATCTCATTATCTCATCATCATCATCATTATCATCATGTACTTCACCTTAAGGTTTCTTAGAATTCAAAAGAGACCAACTTTTTCCTCGTTGCTAGTGTGTAGTTTATAATATATTTCTTTAGTATTGGTCATTTATCATAGTCCCCACATTCGCGTATATTATCAACTCAAACAATAGAGTGAGAAAATGATTAGAAACCTATTTTGGGAAACCATTAATTTGTTGACGTCAGTTCACCAATAACTTTTTCCATTTTAATAGTCCAAAGATTTAAGAATGATTAACTAAATCCACATATATGTAATTTTGACTAAGTATGTTTTCTGTATCATCATCATCATCATCATCATCATCATCATCATCGTCGTCGTCGTCGTCGTCATCATCATCAGATTGTTTAAGATAAAATGTTAGTTTTCGAAATTAATGATAAGAATTTCTTACCTTTCAAGTTTTGATAATGGTGACTTAAAAATAAGATAATTCTTAAGTTAATTATATTTCATAATAATAAATATAAATTGTTTTATTGTTTATACAAATATAATAATTTGTAACTTAAAAAACTTCACTTATAAGAAATACGGTCATCGTTTCTTATAAGTGAAATTTTTTAAGTTACAAATTATTATATTTGTATATATTAGTTTGTTTCACTGTTAATAGCTTCATACTTTACCTATCTTATTGTTGTAGATTTTGTAACTTCTGTTGCCATTGTTCTACTCGTAGTTCTTGTTGTTATGTTTATGAAATGCATATTGAAAACGGTGTCTTATGCTCATAGATAGAAAACTGTTCGTTTGCTATTTACAATGAAGGTCATACGATGAGGTGTCACAGCTTGGTGGAACAAGGAAAGCATGTTGTCGTGCTTTGTGCAGTTTGGGAAACTATATGTGTATTTATGGGCGAAGGTTTTTAAAGTTTTGTATTCTCTGGAATCGTCTGAAATGCTGTTGTTGCCAAATAAGGCGTGCTGGCTGCATCCCTCGGTTTTAAGGAGGGGTCACTATACTCAACAACAATTGAATGCACTTGGTCTGACCACGGCTACTTCGTCTTCTCTGATGAATATTTATTTACGTCAGCAACCAAGACTACGAAAACGCGACGCCCCACGCAATTTATTTTTCTTGCCCCTGTCCAAGCAACATTTCGATTGCATTCAAGTATCGATTGGAAAACCAGAGTTCAAGGACATTGACCGATGGACTGGAACAAACTGCATGTGCCTTGTATTTTCAAGCTTCAATTGCGAGACGAACAAAAATGCTGTTGCACTCTTGCCTCTTCCCTAATGAGGATATACCCAAACACCTACTTAATTTCCAAATTTAGGGTAAGATTTCTTAATGTCTTCTTTCTTATTCTTGAAATAAAATTAAGAAATGTTCTTTGATTTTTTTTTTCTGGTTTATACTTAGAATTAAGCTGACAGTTTCAGAACCTGTGCCTCAAGAACTTCAAATTGCATCAAATTTTATGAAGTAAAGATTTATGAATTAAATTAAAGCAAAGTTAAAGTTAAGGTTAAAGTTCAATGAAATTAAGTGAATAAAACCAAATATTTTATTACACTTTTAAAAAGTTCCAGTGATTCATTTCAATATAAAAATGGAATTCATAAAGGTCTACTACAGAATTAGTATAGGCAAAAATAATCCTCAAACAGTAGGAAATATATGCAATTCCACCCAAATATCTTTCAACGGTTCCATCAGCTTACTTTTAATTTTCTATTTACCCTTTGTTTCATTTCATTTATGTAAATTCTAATCCAACATTTATTTTAATAACTTTTTTACACCAGTGGCAGTCAGAGGAGGGCAGCTTTGAAATTCTGATAAGTTTTTCAACAAACACTGAAATACACAGATAAACGTCGTGGTATGCGCTAAAACTCTAAAGCAACAAAAGGGAACAAGTGTTATTGCAACTACTGAGTGTGTTTGGTTACATCGAATATAAATTTGCGTTGATTTACGTAAATCTTAAATACTTAAATGGTAAATACTGTGTTAAATCTCTACACTATGTTTCAAAAATGGACACAAATGAAATGTAACATTGTGAACTTAGCAAATTAACATTGACCTATTAGCTGAATAACAATCGTTATGCTAAGGTTTTGCAGTGTTAAACAAGCACTGAGAACCAGTTCACGTTACGAATATAAGAGAGAGTACAAATCTTATAAACATAGTGACTTAATTCCGTTGCCAGACAGCCATATATCCAAATAATCGATTGCAACTTATATCCGTTAAATACATTTTATTGCCATCATCATTATAATAAATGAAATTCCTGTCAAATGCCTGTTCAAGAAAATATACAAAGAGTATCTTATCCCAAAGATTGAACATGAAAATTGCAAAACCATATCGTTGGCAGTTGCTATAATGGTTTTTAAAGGTAGGTATAACTATTACACATTTTTAGAAGAAACGTGATGTTAGATGATCAAATGATCCTTAAAGGTTATATTTGGACATATTTCCAATTACGATAAATATTGTACGTAGCTTAACTTCACTTACATACATTGTGGTACAGTTATCGATTGCTTATTGCATTGCTTATTGAACACTAGTTTTATTGTTACGGTTACTGCTGCTGGTGATTTAATATTAATGTACTGCCAACTGTTGGAAGTAAAACATATTTGATGAAAATCAACTGGAGCTACTTTAAAACCTTTCCTCGTTTTATTGAATCTATTGGTATATTTACATACTTTAATAATAATTTAACCTATGGATTTATTTCATGAGTGAGAATGACCTAAGATTATCTTAGATTATTAATTTATAAATTTATTTATATGTAATACTTATAAAACGTTCTTTAATTCTAGGTCTTCAAATATCTTACCACTCACGATTCAAAGAGCTTAATTCATGTGTGCCTGATTTCTTATTATTTAGAAATGTTCCTTTTAAGGAGAGCTTGTTAATTTTTCGATTATACTTATTTTGATGAAATAGTATATTTGCTTATCGCATTTTTCATTAGCTGGAACGGGGCTCCATCTCTCCAAGCTTCTATCAATAGGAGTCGATTCATATCTAACTTTACCAATCGGGGAATATCCTTCCCATGTGGAGTAAATGAAGTGATAGGAACTGGTTTTGTTTTACTGTTATGAAAATCTTAGTACCGATGTGAGTCTATCTATAAAATGGACTATAGATGTCGTAGCATCAATGTACATGTAATTAGGGCAGGCTTCATAAATGACGGGATTTCTTTACTGCATAAGTTTGGTGCATAATATTGTTAAATAATGCATATATTAGGATTTGTGTAATGTTTAGATGACTAAAATTAATTCTAAAGGGAATTGAGTTATATTTAATATTCGAGTTTATTTGCCCAACATAAACAAGCTGTTTTAATTATGTGTAGGTTTAAATTATTAGAGGCGTGAATATGATTATACTCAAAATAACGCTGTGGCTACGTACTCCTTAAGATTTGGTATTCGAGATATAGACGCTTAGATTCATAAGATGTATAGATAAATTTCCAAAGTCAGAATTAGGTGACCACCTACATGAAAAAGTAGGACAAATTACGCTACCAATATTATCTGTTTAAAGTCAATTAAGGAACAGAGCTTTCTTGGGTGGTTGTACCTTTATTCTATGTGATTTTTGAGACAATAGATTGTTTAAAGTTTTCTAACATCATGAATATTGTTAATGACGTTAGAAATATAAATGTTCTAACCGAAATATATGCGATAGGTTTCACATAAGATATTAATTTGATTATAGACGCCTCCAAAGTATTTTCTAGGTATATGGGAACAAACTAAAAAAGAAAAACACAGTAGTCAACACTCAATCATCGAATAGGAGACTAACTTTAAGTATTTGGAATGGAGAGCGACTATATCTAATTGTTAGAAAGTGTGTAGAGAATAGAATCTTTATGGAATAACAATTAACATATTATGTTTGCAATTCCTTAACTTTTATGAATCGGAAACCGATCCTCATACAGAAATATGAAAGATTCAGGACTATTAAACTAAATATGATGGAAATATTCAGTTATCAAAATAACTGGATCGAACATTTGGAATAAATGGAGGAACCAAGAATTAGATAATTTTTCATTTGCTGATAACGTCAAGAAAACTGGAGCTAATAGTACCAATCAACCAATAACACTAAGTTCATGTTGGTGATTTTCTAAATCAAAATTTGCAATCGTTTTCTTGAGTAGTTAAAGTAATCTCCACATCTCTCTACTCATAAAGTAACCTGCATACGTAGGGAATTAAAACATTGTTTTATTACCCAAAGTCAGATCTCCTCCAATCCAACTAGGTAATCCAGAAGGTGCTTCAAAGCCATTGATGTCTATTTCAACTGAACAAAACTGTAAAAGCTTAAATAAGCAAGAGAGATAATAGACCGTGCTTTATAATAATTAATAGGTGGATCAGAAGTAGATGTTGAGAAGCGTAACAAAATGAAGTGCTTGAGAAGAGGATCACATAATCTTTGCTGTAAACGGCCTCGGCTGTAAAACACCATGTAGAAAAGTAGTCTGTGTGCATAATAATTAGTAGTAAAGCAGAACTAAACAGAGGAAATTTATTAACCTACTAAGAAATCTTGCAGTAAACAGCTTCAAAATAATAAGGAAACTAAGGGAATACTTACCAAAATTTACTGTTCTCTTGAAATTAAAAGCATAATGCTTTAAACTCATATGATATTTTCTACTTACTTTTCTATAAAGTATTCTTGCCAAAGCTTAATCCTCCATGTTCATGTAAATCCAGATAAAGTTCCAATTCACCTTGATATGTTATGTTGTAGGATGCAGATGTAAAGTGGTTGTTTTACAATTCCATGCTCTTTTCACAGCCAAGAGTTAAAACAATGAATAGCGACTTCCCATTTGAGAAAAGTATAAGTATAGACAGATTCAGACCAAGGAAAAGAAAGAAAAGAAATGTTTGGAGTAACGCTGGTTCAGGTTCCACCTTGGGGATAGTCTATGTGTAAAAATTACAGAAAACAACTAGCAATCAAACGGAAATAAAAAACGGTAAAATAAGGTAAAGAAAAACTTTTTTATCTTTCACTTACGATTTCCCAATAATGAAAAAATAATCTACAATATAGAGAATATGTAAGGAAATTTCCAGAAAATTCAAGCATTGATAAAATTTATAAAATTGCAAAAATTCAAGATATGCATTTCCTTGTTCCTGAAATGATCTAAAACATAGAGTATTTTTATGAAAATCTGCGAAATGTTTTCCAGTAAAAATGTTGTGGGATTTGTTATCTGATGATATGATATTCTTATTTTCTAGGTTGACTTTATCGAAGCTCCATTTGGAATGGGATTTTAGTGGAGCGAATGGCAAGTTCTCCTTTATACGATGTTTTAATATATCTAACGTTGATTTAAATGAGTTCGCAGTAGCTTCTACAGTCTGTGCATGAAGATGTACTTCTGGGGGCTGGCCGTGGTCGGATACTTTTGATAAATACTTTACCAAATCAATTAAAGAATTTTTCAATTTCGTTTTAAATATTTTAGTTTTTAACTATCTGGGAAATTAAATAAAACACAAAATACTTTTAGATCGTCCATAAATCACTTTTACGTGTTCCAATCACGTCGGGATCTCCTATTTGTTGCTCTCTTGTATTCAAATTTATTAATTATAAATATAACATATATAACACCAAATTATAATAAAATATGTTTACAAGATATTTCTTAATCTTTTTCAATTGTTCATTTTTTACTATCTGCATTTTTCACAGCCTCCTGATATCACTAATTAGTCCAACTGTGCCCTCTACACTTGCCTTCCAATATCAAATTAAATACATTTTCATATCGCTGCACATTGGAATTCACATTTAAGTTCACTTTTAGTTTACCTTCTGCATCGTTCCAACTTAAACAGACACACCTCCATCTTCTACGACAGGACATAGAATGACTTTCGTTTTTTTCGACCATAGAACTTAGAATGATGGTATCCTTTTGTAAAACCAAGATTATTGAATTTGTCGTCACTATGGCAATTAAACATTTTCTTACTGGCCACTTCATGCTTAATTACCAATACAATCATTTCATATTTAATTAATTTTATAATTTCTCTTTTAGAGCTTAATTTAAGCAATTAAAATTCAAATTATCGTTCCAAATAATTTTAAATTTCTAATAGAGCCATTAATAAAATTAACATTATTGATTCTTTTCTATTTTCACTTTATCACACGTTTTTATTCCATCCGTTATTTTAAACTCGTTCACTCCACAACACTTCCAATAATTTATTATGATTTATTTTTAAATATGTTTAAAATAAATTTAAAATGGCAAATATAAACGTATTAACGGTGTTTAACCAACTTTTCGTGTTTGAGTTATGCTGTTCACATACACATCATACAGCACACGGTTTGTTTCGAATAAAAAGGTTTTTATCACTTCAAGGCATCTCAAAACGTGCATTTCCAGTGAAATCTCTGTAGCAAAATGTTGGGTGGAATGCAATGTACCCTATTTACTGTAACTACGTAATGGAAAAAGAAGAAATGAGAGCTCTGTTTGCACAAATATTTGGGATGTACTTTCAATTACATTTTAGAAAGAGACGAGAGTATAAAACAATTTCTAATGATCTGTGCAACAATTGAATATTAGGAATAGTATGGAATAGGGAGCAAAGTTAACTTTTATAAAATAATGGGTAATCCCAAATTATCATACATAATTCCGGCAAGAATTATTACAAAGGAAATGAAAATTCAATTAATCTATGCAGAGATAAACTTTTAAGCATATATATGTATATATACATGGTATATATAGAGATATATAGCTGTAGGATATAAAAAACCGAACATAAAAACATCAAAAGCTTGAAAAGCAAATCACCAATAGTAGCAGTGGGTCGTTAAGGCATGGATTCGTGAATTGGACGTTTGGGTTTCAATGATACAAAACCCGCAGAGCTTCCCTGCCTGAATTGGTGTTTTTGTGTAGCTTTTCCTAACGTCCATAAGTGGCGGAGAAGTATCTTTAAACTAGGTACCTAAGGTGCCTTAAAGTGGAACGTCTATTTGCCAAATATCATTTAATTTCATGAATCATCAGTGGTCTTCGCCTATATTTAGCCAAAGGAATATCAGAGTGAACATAAACAACATATTTGATGAATGATTCAAGCTTCACTAAGGTTTAATTTCAATACCAACCAAAAGGAAGAGGTGAATGAAACAGCCTATGTCATAGAATGGGTTTTTTGGCCGTAAGTGGAATAGAAGGAGGAGCAGATGATGGAGAAGGAGGGAGGAGAAGAAGAAGAAAACGCAATGGCTATTTATCCGAATTAAATTCATAATATAGAAAATAATAAACTCGCCTTTTGAGGTTGGCTGTTAGATAGCTCATCGCAGCAAAGTAAAGGCGTTAAAGTTCCTGAAAGTATTAACCATTTTTATAATATTAGCTCTAATAAAACTTTTTTGTCTAAAGGTTTCATAAAAATATCAATATGTTAACTTCAGTTATCCCCTTAATGTTAAAATACGAAACAATTTCGAAGAGGTACAAGGGAATGCTCCTGACACTGCTGTGTCCAGAGCATGTGACTTTGTTCTGTGACCCTGTGGTTTAGTGTTCCTGTTAGCAACTTCAAAACAATGGAAGATACATAAAAAGTGATAACTAACAGTGTTTGTTACTCTAACGGTTCCTGCACGCTTTTAAGTATAATTCATTCTGAATGCTTGTGGAGAAATGGTTTCACCCGTTTAAGCGGAGCATTGCGATTCACGTTTAAAATATATAGGACGGGTATTTGAGTTTCAAATGTATGCTTTGCGTTTACATTGTCAGTAGTTTGTAATATCTAACAACGTATTGTGCCGGGTAGTAACAGCACTTATTAATGCGGCTACCAGAACAGAAGACGTAAGACATACACACCATGCACTGGCTAGTGTTTAACATAATGATCCGTTTAATCATTCCACTGATACGGTTTTCAGTCGAGATTTATGTTCTAAGTTTCTAATGGTTTTACCGACCTCCTCCTAAGTGGAGGTTGCATTTAATAAGCCGTGGCTAATTTAGCTTGCTGCTGTCTTGACGTCACTTTATCAAACTGCGTTTTGTGCTCGGGAGTTAATTTCTGAGGAAGAAATTCTACTATTTATGTTGTATTTTATGACTGAGATATTCCTTACACCTTTTCTTCACAGCCGGTCATTGAATCCTATCACATCTTGGTCTTCCTATACTTCTTTTTCTTGTTGTCTATGTTTTCCTTTGTTGTTGATAGGTTTATTCCTCTTCTTCTTCTTTTGTAGAGTTGTGGACTTAGTAGACTCAGGCACGTTATTTAGCAAAAATGTAATCTGGTGTTAAGAAAACGCCATATGTAAATCTGCTATTTCTATTTTCAATATTTTTCCTCCATTGATACCATTGCATTTGTAAATATTCCTAAATGAAACATAATTCTTCTAACATACGACCTCATATACCAGAAATTGTATAATCATATCCTCACCGTCGGTGTGCCTGTATTTCAACCCGTACTTCTTTAGTATTTAGGTAATATAGAAGTTGTCGCTTTTAAGCACTCTTAAAAACCATCGAACGCTTGAACTCGCGGCCTTGGGATCAGTAAGCCAGAACCTACACAACTGAGCCACTCAAACCTAGTCCCCTTGACTTTTATCTTCATGTTTAAAACTGGGGGGAAGGATGGCACAAAACGGTCATCTAACATCCATTTTTGGCCAACTTATATTGACTGTCCTAACATTTCTTTGAAGATAAAACATCGTCATCTTTCCAATACTGATTATAAATTTGGAATTACAGTTTTATTCTACCTTTTCAAACGTATACACATCATATTTCTAATTGACGAACATTATATGACCATGTTAAAACCTCAATATCTCCTCTCAACACCACGGTCAGTAAATAGCAAAACTTTTGCTTGAATCTAACCATTTCTAGCCTCTACATCATTACTTCCAGGTATTCATTCCGATTTACGTTTTTCAAAAGTTCCATGGGCAAAGGATTATTGAGAGTTGCTCTGATTTAAGTATTATTCCTTATTTCAAGCGTTATTATTTAGCTTTAATTCCTCTTAGACATTTCATTACAACTGAAAACATATGTCTATTTTTCTTTTATTTAACGCCAGTTAACTGCTGCCGTATAAAGTTCTATAACTGGCATTCTCTAATAAAATCCTAAGCGAGTTTAGGCTCTGTCTTCCTTGGCCTATGTCTACATATTTGTTTAAAAAGTAATTTAGTTATTAAAAGTTATGCACGCTGTACTACATTAAAATTGAGTAAATATGATGAAAAAGCATTCAAAATTTCTAATCTACTGTTGAAAAAGAACTGTTATCACAATCGTGAGTTGTACTCTTGCTAGAAAGAGGAACACACCTATGCTTGACATAGAGTTAATATTATTAACCTTTAAAACCCCAATACATTCTAATTCACGAAAAATGCATTTGCAGTGTTACACTTGGGTATTGTTCCCCAAGAGATACGTACGGAGTGAGAATACGTATGAAACAGCATTACATTACTTCTCGTGTGTTGCATTCTTTCGAGATTTGTCTTTCTGGTACGATTCACATTAACTTTTGCAGTGCTCATCTGGGACCTAAGGTAATTTATAATATTAATTTGGAATATCTATTCAGCACCATTAGAGAAATGATGAAATTATTTCATAAAACACTTCGAAATTCAAAATATAAAGTTGGTGAATAACAGGGTACATGTGGATATTACAAGAAATCTGAAGATTTAACAAACATTTAATTAAAAGATTTTGCAACTAAGCTTACGTATTGTGAAAACATTTACTAAGCATTATAATTTTAAAATTCAGCAAAGGGTACCTAAATACATAAGGAGCGGAGTAGAATTTTTTTGGTCACTTAAGGCTATGTTTTCGGTATGGTAGTAAGAATCTGGATTTAACTAAAAGGTGTTAAATAGATATATTAAATATGACAACTTGAAATCGTAAACAGTGTTTATAGCTCAATATACATCAAGCTGAATAAAAATTATACAGAAATATTTAAAGCAATTTCTTTACTTTAATTTTAGTTATTTCACTTTGGCAAACCTTACTTTTTCCTTCAGACAAAATATATATGACGCGCATTTTATAGAAAATATCCTAAAATAAATTATTCAAGTGGCCTTTCTTTTAGATTAAGAAGAAGCAAAAATAGAATTTATGAATTCTTTAAATTCTGTATGAGCTGAACTTCTGATAATATGAGTCAATTTAAGTCATAATAATGACTGTAAGAAAACTGCCTAATAATTATAGTAACATCACGAAGTACTGTATGTCTCAAAGTATCCCAGCAATTACATTCATTAACAGAAAATACTGATTTGAAAATGTTCGAAAAACAAACTATATTTAAGTTTCTGAATTTTTAAATTACAGCTTTACTTTTTTTATTTTACCCGTTTAACAGTCTTTATGTACCTGGACAATTTTTGCACGTGTTATTAAAAATAGCGTATTGCTCCTATTTTGTAGAACAGGTTTATTCGTATAATAATCCAAATAGCAAACAAAAATAGGTATGGATACATCGGAGAGGGGTGGAGCATTTAATAAATGATATTAGTGTTATAAATTAACTAATTCCTTTCATGAGTAATAAGTGCTATGTTGCTATAATCTGGCTTAAGAGACAGTTACTTGAATTTCAGTAATATATTAGCCTCTCATATACGCCCACCTCTGCAGCGTAGGTGGTAGTGTGTGTGTCTCGAGTCCAAGTTGTCCTGAATTCTAATTTCAGTCAATGTGAGTTTCCTTGGATAAGGTTTCTTTCGGGGTTTTCCATTATCCTGAAAGATAAATATCTGGTAAGTCTAAGCTCTATGGAATCTGGACTTACTTGAGCATCATTTCACCCATTACATTCATCGCCCGATATTACTTAATGTTGGAAGAGGTAAATAATTTAAAAAAGAACTCACACCGCGCTTTATCACTTAAAAATTTATTCAACTCAAATTATGTTTTAATGAAATTTTCGATATAATACGTATAAAGTGGTTGGAATACAAAATGTGTATAAATTTTTTGTAAATATGTACAATAGAGAAGCAATGTTAAAATGTATCAAACTAAATTAAAAATCTTGAAATGGGCCAGATGTAATATCCTTTGTTCTTTATGTACGTTATATGTAGGAATTTGTTCTTAATTTCACTACACACTGAAGTGAATTTTCTGGATCCACTGTAGGTACATATGAAAGAGCACCACATAATTATTATGTTGGTTATTCTGCATCTACAACATAAATTGAACTTAAATTGAATCCTTCTATGAATGATAGAGGATTATTTATTTTTAATTTTGGAACATAATATCATTACTGTGGAAGATAACATCAGTTGAGTGACCGCAGCGACTTCGTTGTATTTGGGCATATACGGTTGACCCAATTTTCAATGACAGAAGAACGTAAATTAGGTCCAACTTCATGAATAACACGCGTGATGTTATGCATAAGATCGTTTACTGTTTCAGGCTTGTTGGCATAAATTCGAATTTTACATAACCCCACAAGAATTAATCAAACAGAGTTAAATCTAATGATTTCGGGCCACTTAACATCACTATCATGGGAAATTATGAAACTCCTGAGCTTCTCCTTCAAAAGATCCATTGTTTCGAGAGCGGTATGACATATGACACCATCTTGCTGAAACCAGATGTTTCTGCGATCCATACCACCCAATTGAGGCCAAAAATGGCCCCCTATAAGAATCTTTCTTCATTAACAGAGTTTTTCCATCAATCAATTTTGATGATAAATTTTCAACTTCTGCGCGTTGCTGAATGTTGTAAGGCTCCATGGCTTTTTGTCAAATATCGAGCATATAATAAAAACACTTGTAAATGTTAAGAATTAGGGATACATTAGTGATAAATTAATAAACTTTTTACTATGAAGGGTTTATATAGAAATTTAGAGTAAATATGAGAATGCTGTTTTTAACTGCGCAGGGAAATGAAGTTTACAATGTCGCAGAAAGAAATTCTGACATCCAAGTTTTGTGAAATATTGTGAATACGTAGTGCCTTCTCTAAAAAGTTCTCCAACATTTTAAATACTTTAAAATTTTGTCAATAACATTGGGATCACCACTCTCGTAATATATTCTTGCATTATCCCATAATTGTCATAAATTTACACCTAAACTTTTGGAGAAAATAATTACTGAATAATGCAAATCAAATTACAACGTTGCAAATTGTTGGTATGAAAAAATAGGAGTATATCTTAGTACCGAATGGTATATTCTGAAATTTAAAATTTTTAGTAAATGCTTTGTGCAATTTTTAAAAGTGAAGATCAATTTTAAATAATTTGAAAGCGTAAACGCATTCACATTTTATCCTTTTTGCTGCAGTCGCATTTGATGTCTAGTTATGTGTGATATCTTTATATGTTGAAGCATAAGACTATTACTTCTGCAAAACTGGCATATTTTTTCACATTATATGCAGAGACACGAGTAAGCCCGTACAGTTTTAAGTGAAGACTGTTGTAGAGGGTTTTCTACACTTGCGTATACTCTACGCAATGTAGCTTCGCAGTTCTACCTCCGAGAACAGGTTTTGTACAAACTTTTCTCAAAAGAATGTTAGTAGGCACTGCAGTCTCTAAGATATTGGTTGTATCTGCAATGACTGTATTCTTGTCAGCTATACTCAAAATTCCTTTGAGAGTTCTGTTTCCTTTTTTGGCCATCACGTAAAGCAAGTTTTGTATTCCTTTTACTCCGAGTTTTGAAGTGTTTTTCAGTAGTTCTTTCATCCCTCCAACTCTGTACACAATGCATGTACACCGTATATGAATGTGTAGCTTACAATAAGAAAAAATGAATAAATAAATAAATAAAAAAATCTGCAAGGGCATGAATGGTATTCTTGATTGAAGAGCGAGGAAAGAAGGTTCTGGTAGACCTTAGCAACTTGTTCTGCGAGCTACTTTGCAAAATAGGGTGAGAAGGGAGGGGGAGGGATTGGTGGTTTTTGCAAGTTGCGATTTCTCCAGTGTGATGATCGTCAGTGATCACAGTACTCCGGGGGGAACTGGTCGTTCATCACCACTTCTTCAGTTGCCAGGTAACCAATCTGGTGGGGTGTAGCTACCCTTCAGAGTTTTCCGATACGAGGTTACCGAGCAATTTAAGTAAAGTATGCGTGTGCGCGTGTTATATAGTGTGCAGTGTTTTCTTTGGTTTGATGAAGACACCAAACAGTTCCAGAAATTATCGACTTTGGTAAGTGATACCGAAATTTGTAGATTTTAACTTCTGTTGCGTTATTGCCAAGCCATACCACTTTAACCTTGCGATCCCACAATACTAAGGTTCATCTGCTAACAACAATTTGTTAAAAAGTTTTATTCAGTATCGTATTTAATTTCGCCCAATTAGCTATTTATGTTACATTTTTAGCTATAGCATTATTTTCCATAAGACTGTTTATTTAACAACTCCAACGTTCTTAACTTATCTTTCTTATATCATTTAAATGACGATTTGTTTATGACTGAAACATATACCTTATTTTTAATATTTAATTAATTCGATGAAAGAAGTTCTAAGATTAAGATGTTTATTTTCCCTGCCGCTTACTTTGATATCTAGATTTTCTCGGAAATATGTTTAGAGATTCTCTGAATCCAAAAAGGATGTAAATGAACAACATAACTCAAAACCAAAATTAGGATGCACATTAAATAGCGTCTTCTAAGAATATATGTAGTAATTTTGAAGACATATCCCCTCTCGAAACAAACATTTATGCTTTTAATCTTTTTTTTCTCAAATGCTGTTCAAACAATTTGATCATGATATCATATGATATCAAAATGTATCTTTTAATTTTCTTTGAACAGACTATTAAACCTTGTTTAATTTTAAAAAGTTGGTGAAGTATGAAAATTCGAAATAGCAGAACTACGTGAGTATATTAAAATGTACAAATGATTTCAAATAATTCATTTTGTAATTTCAGCCTTGCGTAGATATTTCGTGCAGTTGACATGAAGATTTCAACATTTTGAAGCTTTGGTTTATAAAATGCTGTGACCGATCTTCGGTTATTTATCAATCCATAAGAAACATACGCAATATCAAGGCCGGCATCTGGCGACCTGCTTTTTAACATGTGACTTTCTTCTACACCTTCTGAGTACCTACAATAAAATGTGTGTTGCTACTACTATGGCCAAAATTTGCTGCCATTAATAGGAACTAAAGATAAATGAATGCTTTTAAAAGAATAACTTTATAATATCTAAGTAATTAGTTGTGTTGGATAGATTAACCCACAGAATTATAACACATCGGAGTTTTATTTGTATCAGAAATGCTGTCGTACTACATTTATTGTTTAAAAATTCACGATATTTATCTTCATTCGTTATATTCAGCTTACTAAGCTGAGATTAAGATGCAACAAAGTGTGTTTTAAACTAGAATCAAAAGCGGTTATATCGATATAACCTCTTTTGCAATAACAGCGTCTCATTTTAGAATTCATTTTAATGTTCATTGCTTTAGCTAACAAAATGGGTATTTTAGATTTACGCCTCAGGGTTTCCGTTAGAGTATGCATGAGTGAGACTGCGCCTGCCTCAGGAGTGCAGACGGTACATGTTTGCCTCACGTTCCAGAAGTCTCGAGTTCGAAACTGATCCACGTCCTATCCACACTTTAAAAGTGAACCTTCAACAGCTGCAGCTATAGTATAGTGATATAGCTTTTGTTATCGTTTCTTTTTCAATGTAGGAGATCAACATTTTGTCTACTGATATTTAAAACAAGAGGCAACCAGAGGCAAAGGGTTATTTTTAGCCATTTTCTATGCTTTTTGGCTATATCTAAGTTCCGATCAATAACTATGAATGTTGGTGCTATCAAATTCGTATCAAGTAATGATGTCTGCGAGCTTTCTGGCTCTTCTTGGTAGCAGTAGGAAATTAATAAACCTGCGATCCTTAATGGTATTTGAACCAAGCTGGGATATAGCACCCCAATATTAAAATTAGGCTCTGTACTTCTGAATATGATCATCTAAAGTAGTATTTGTATTCAAATATTATTTTCCCATATTTCTAAAGACGTTTCACCGTGTATTGATTGGTTCTTTAATTAAAAATACTTCTATAGAGAGGGAATGAAAAGTTAAAACTAATGTCCATTTTACGAGAAGAGTTTGATAATGACTTCGGATAACTACTGATTTTCAAAAATTTGTAAGAATGCTTAGTATGAACCATACTAAAACAGGGTATTTGTTTTCAGCTCTCTTTAATGATGATTAAACTACGAGAAATCGTTAGAACTATTGATATTTGTAGCGCTTTTATAAGATGTAAGAATGTAGGAACGGATTATATATTTAGAGTTTGATTAATATATGACAAAATATTTGTTGAACAAATGACTTTTTGTGTCTTAAAATTGAAGTGTGACTACCAGATATGTATGGTAAACATACGATGAGTTTCGTTCAAATGCCGATTTTTGTAGTGTCTTAATATCTGAAATAGAACTAACTGATGTGGTGAGCAAATGTTCAGTTTGGTTCAAATGTTGATTTTTGTTAAGTCCTAAGATTTGAAAATGTTACCGCGAGGTACAGGGAACAAATGCTTGTTTCTCTTGTACTTTCTGAAGTTCTGATTATATAACTAAAAGGAATGTTATTAAATCATAATGTTTATAGTCTGTTATTAAGTTACAAATTTAAGTACAAATATTATAAACAAGAAGGATATATACATATATAATTTGTAGTGCATTTTTATGATCAATCTGACAGGATAGCTAAGTATAATTTGAACCAATTTTTAATTGTTAATATGTACTTAATTTTTATAAATGATAAATATAAGTATACTATATAGCCTTCCTAAAGACATGTAGCTACACATGTTACTACATGTGGCGAACAAATGTTTTTCATTACAAGCTTACGTATTTATGACATCGTTATCCTAGCTAGCAGTTGATATCGGTAGAGAAGTTACATAAAGCGAAACATAGTATATTAGCTAACAGCTGGTGTGTTGTAGCTGTTAATAAAGCATCTCATTATATTTCTGCGAAAACATTTCACCCGTAAACAACGTAATTTACTCTAACTGATGAAGTACCAATACATCCCTATATACATTTTATTGACCTTTCAAAGAAGATACGCAGTAAGTAGTAGGAGATTTTTATAATATGAAGGCTATGCAATACATTAATCATAACTAGATAAAACCTTTAGCATTCTATTGATTAAAATTACTGAGTACTCGATCAGAATGACTGTAAATTAAAGCTAATTCTGGAACTCCTGACAATGTGTTGTGTATTGTAACTTTTAAGATGGAAAAGAATATTTGAACAAGTAGGCATATTTTAGTGTACTAAAACTCTTCTGAGTAATAACAGAGGTTACTTATTGCATACTTGTTTTAAAGGAGAACACTTTGTCCAATAGTTACGCCGTAATTTAATGCCAAACTTTCTTATAAATATTTATTCACATTCTAAATTGATCTGCAGGCTGTAGGTATTTGGAATAAATTTTCCAAGAAAGATGCTTAGCGTATATAATAAATAATAGCATTCTCATTAGCTGATGTACATTGGACTATCCATCTATACTGGAGATATTTCTAAAGTATAATTATTCAAATCTGTGTAAAAAGAATCCTTACTTTTCTTATGCGCATATTACCGTAAAGAGTAGTAAGAAAAATATATAATAGAAAGCCCGCCTTGGTAACGTTGTGGTAGAGTGTCTGCCTCACATTCAAGAGGTTCCGAGTTCGAATCTCGGTCAGGGTGAGCTGTCTCAATAAGGTTCTTCCGGGGTTTTCCCTTATACTTCAAAACTAATGTCGGGTAACTCTAAGCTCTACGGACCCTGGGCTCATTTGAGCATCATTTCACCTATTCCATTCATCGCCAGATATGACTTTACCTTGGAGGACGTAAAACTACGAAAAAAACCCTTAATAGAACGTAGGACTTGAATATGTTCTTTTATTTAGAGCTACCTGTTTTGTATCTTAAAGTTAAATCTGTATCTCTTAGTGCACAAAAGAGACAGGGAGTAGGTCTTGAAGGGTTTTACTTACGAAATTAAAAAATACCAACCTTCTCTTTTGTAATATAGCCTTTAAGATTACTCCTCCTTCCTCTCTCTCCACCTAAGGCAAAACTTCTCCATATATAGTACTGTAGTTGCTGGGGGCTCTTATCGAGGTGAACCTAACTCACGAATGAGGAGAAAGAAAATGGCCTTTCGATATTTTGCGCGCAAGGAAAAGATCGATTCCTTTTCTGCAGTCGAGTTGAACTTATTTGGAATCTTATCCGATTATTAAGGACAGTATTTAACATTAATTTTCAGCCAGTGGCAGTTGGAAGGTTTCCAGATCGGCATGATTGCATGTTGTGCTTCGCGATGAAATATCGCAAGTCGTGGTACACAAGGGTTTCGTTTTTTTCACTGCCAGAAGATCTAGCTGGAGACGGCAGGCGCTCTGCTGCACAGTGCGCAGACGTCAGGCGCAAAACGTGCTGCTGTATTTTATAAAAACTTGCTGCTCGAATTAAGACGTCTGAGAGCAGACACTTCGAAATTCTAAAACATGTAATAACACATCATAAAGAATGAGCCAACTAGTGAGTGTAACCTAGCATTTGAAATATTTGTTTGCAACATGAATGATACAGTTGGCTCTACAGAATTTTTGTACAAAACGAACCCAGATATATGTAAAGAAATCGAGCCTGAAGTGTAATATTACTATAGGCTTAATTTAGAAGACCTTAAACATTAATAAGTGATTTCTTAATGTTGGTATTCAGTAATAAAATACAGATTCTTAACATTTGTGTGCCGTTGTGCTCGTGTAACTAAAATAATGCATCAAAATGGTATAAAGAGCAAACGTCTACAAGTCCTTAGCATAGTTACGATTTGGCTTTTCTTTATCTATCAAAATATAGTAATCTTTTGTACATTAAGGATTAACCAACCTATATGGTAAATGTAAATTCTGCTTTTTAGTAGAATTAATACAATTTATAGTCGTCTGTAATAAATTAAATTCTTTATTTTGGCATATTCCCAATAATTGCATATTCTTTCCTTGATTACTTCTTAATTTTTATAAATTTCTTAGTGTTCCATTGGTAATTTGCTGAATGACTTGTATTTATCTGTGTTTGTGTCTTCAAAAATACAAAAGCTATTATTTTAGCCCTACAATATCAGTATATTGAAACATTATAACGGGCCGGATTTCAGATTGCTAATTTTTCTAGCCTAATATTATTTTTGTCTTTGGAAATTGCAGCGAAATATATTCAACTAGAAAAAAGTTAGCAGTTTTTAGTGGTTCAATACCTATCCATAAGAATGAGAAACATTTAGTTTACCGTGGATAGAACCATGAGAGAAATTCACCAAAAGAATCTGGATAGAAACTGAAAATTTCATGTTTTAAAGACTCTATAGATAATTTGAATTAGGCATTAATTTCAAAATATACTAGTAATGGAAATTGTAATTCGTATAACTAACATAATCTTTAACGACGATATGTTGAAGTTGGTAATAATACTCATGCACTGTATTTCGAGGGCATTCTTTCTCCTTGTTATCGCTAGTACTTTTATATGGTGAAATTTAAACACCCCTTAACCCATTAAAGCTACACACATTGAAACACAAGCTCCAGGCCACAAAGATAAGTAGCTGAAATCATAATAGCCTCAATTTTTATTACTTATTTGTATTCTCACTAACGATATTTTAATGTTTAAGTGATATTAGTACCATTGAATATTAAATGTGATAAAACTGAAGTTTAAACTGTATGCAAGAAATTCAATAGCTATAAAATGTGGGGTCTTACCTTCATATGCTTCTATAAATAGGTCAGTGGTAAAAGCACCATTCCAACAATGCTGCTCTCCATAACCCTACGGTTTTAAATTTTCTTTCTCACAAACTTATGGCACCCCATAAACAACTTTTTTGGTTTGCAGAGCGTTAAGACTTCCTTAACTGCGTAACTAAATTTATGGGAAAATTGCTCAAAAAGGACATTCTTTACTTTGTGTGCGTTATCATTGTGAATACAATATCTTCATTTGAATATATACTTTAAAATATTACAGCACACACCATTTTTACTATGAAATTTTCATCGCTTAGTGAAAAAATAAAACAATAATACATTATTAAAATTCGATTCATTTTACTGGACATTTTACTCTAAAATTTGTTATTACTACTAACAATAGCAGTTTTTGCAAGCTGTTGTCATAATTTCTTTTTTCTTTGCAAATATGCACGAGTTTGTAATTTTTTGTCATTTTGCTTTCAAGGGCCTTTTCTGTGAGGGAGACATTCTGGTATAAATAACTCGTATTCTTAGAAATCCTGAAGAAAGCTTAATTAAACTTAAGGTAGATAAAACATCGGTAAGTGCTATTCTCGGGTTTGTTTGTGTTAATAACATGATTGTGTCAAGTTAAAATAACGCTTTTGAATTCATTTAACTGAGAAAACATCCTATCCTAGTTAATAATTAGAATAAGGGTAAGATAGGGTTCTACATGCGCTCAGAAGGTAAGCGTATGCATACTATGAAATTTCAGGCTGATGACATAAATAGCTTCTGAGATTAGAGTAGACTTAGCATTGATGACCAGTATTTCCAACCTTTCCTTAAATAATAATTTTTCAAGAATGTTTTACCAGGCACAACAGTAGTAGCAAGACGTAGACATAGGTTGTCATGTTACTACCTTCTATACTGTAGATCGATATCTCGTCATCATACTGCAATTAAAGCTTCTTGGTTATTACCTCAGCGCGAGTTATGCTGTTTGGAAATTTAGTTCACAGCAATTGGTACGTGCGGATTTATTACAAGTTTTTGTTTTCTTCCAATGCATAGTTAAATATTCTGGATTATTAGTAATATTGACTTTGTTGGTGGTATTTTCAGTACTTATTTTAAAAATCAACCTGCATCTTAAGGAAATTTGCTACGTATCATTTACATTTCTACAAATTATTTT
Organism: Mantis religiosa; assembly: GCA_030765055.1. Classification (NCBI taxonomy): domain Eukaryota; kingdom Metazoa; phylum Arthropoda; class Insecta; order Mantodea; family Mantidae; genus Mantis; species Mantis religiosa. The sequence continues at coordinate 98,824,873 of CM060949.1, forward strand.
TGCAGAATATTGTTTTATTTATTTCTGTTGGTCCACATAAACCTTCAGTTCTCCTTTAATTTCCATGATAGATTTTGTTTGTAACTTATGTCTTTCAATATTTTCATAAAGGACGGTAATTAAAATGATTAAAATGATGCTCAAATGAGACCAAGGTCTACGGAGGTTAGAGTTCCCCGACATTTGAATTTTGAGAATAAGGGAAAACCCTGAAAAAACTTATCCAGGTAACTCACTCTGACCAAGATCCGAACTCGGGACCTACTATCTAGTTACCGAGGCGGACGATATTTTGGTTGGGATACTGCTGAAAATCATTACGTTGCACTCTTTTTTGTGTGTAGTTTACGTCCTCCAACGTCAAGTCATATCGGACGATGAATGTAATGGGTGATATGATGCCCAAATGATCCCGGGGTCCGTAGAGCTTAGAGTTACTCGAAATTTATCTTTAAGGATGAGTTAAAACCCAGGAAAAAACCGTATCCAAGTAACTCACCCTAACCGAGATTCGAACTCAGGACCTTTTGAACTTGAGGCAGACATGCTACCATCTACGCTACCGAGACGGGCATTGCACTCTTGAAACATGCTGACGCTAAACTTAGGATACTAGTATTTCAATTTTAGTATTTTAGTTACGCTGTTCACCACAGAGACACAGACACGCGCCCATGCATTTTGTATTCAGGGAATCTCAAAATCTATGTAATTCCGATGGCATATCACTATCGAATTTTTGGTTGAAAATTAATATAACCTCGTCTGCTTACCTAAATAAAGTAAGCCCGCCTTGGTAGCGTGGTGGTAGCGTGTCTGCCTCACGTTCAGGAGGTCCCGAATTCGAATCTCGGTCAGGGTAAGTTGCCTGGACAAGGTTTTTTCCGGGGTTTTCCATTATCCTGAAAGACGAATGTCGAGTAACTGTAAGCCCTATGGACCCTGGGCTCATTTGAGCATCATTTCACCCATTTCATTCATCGTCCGATATGACTTAACGTTGGAGGACGTAAGTTACAGAAAAAAGAAAAAAAATAAAGAAAGTAAAATATATCAAATAAGGAAAGAGGATGAGTGGAGCTCAAAACAATGCAGCTAATAAAATCTGAATGTATTACATTTTATTGAAGTCATATTTCCTCTATCTGGATTGCTGGCAAAGGAAATATATGTACTGCTACCTTCCATCTAATTATGCAAATGTTGGCTTGGTTACCCATTGCTTCTAAACTTCCCATTCTATATTGGGAGCGAAAAAGCGCTTAATTTTGCTCAGAAGCCTCTTTATCCGGCTTAAGGTTCCTTTTAGTGTTGTAAATGACGGCTTAACTTCCCTTCCGAAGGAAGCTATGTATCGCCCTTCACCAGGTTTAAACTCGCGCTCTTCGGAACCTATATCTAAGGAGGAAGTGATGTTATTCCCGGTTGTTATGAAAAGCGCCTCGTATTTTAGCCAAAGGAGAATAACATAGTGTGACCGGAGCGATTGGAGTCAGTGGTGTTATTCTGAATCCGATTTGAGAGTATTGAAGACGCAAAGGAACTTCTATTCTGTTGAACACCTGGTGCAGCTGTGCACATGTGAAGCGAAATGGAGTAAGCAGAACAAAAAGAGTTGCGAATTATCTTCCTCCTCCTACATCGCAGCGGACGATATTAATTAACAAGCTCTGTGGGAGGGATACAACGGACGCTATCGGATGTACTGTTATTTGTTATAGTGGTGGCTCCACTGAGTACAGCTACTGTTGTGGTCACATTTATTATATACCTTCAAGAACTTTTCGGTTAATTGTAATTAAGTGAATGCTTTTTAGGGTGTCTTGCAAGTACTCATTATTGTTGCTATAAGCGTGATTAAAGCTTCGGCTAGTGTTACAGCTATCGGTATGATAATGTGAACTTGTGACCTTTAAGATGTACCTCCAAAATTGGGCCTATAAGCTGCTGAAGTATCGTTAACTTGCATGGCATTCCACCAAATCATCGTTACAGCAAATATACTATTCTTAATTGCGATTTTAAATAAGGCCTGTCAGCTTTTGTTGTTGCATTTATACCCCGCCTTTAATTGTAATGGTCATATCGGTGGCCGTTCTCCTTTGGAACATATCGAAACATATTCTTTTGGGTTTAATCATTAGATCACTCACACATTCGCACTCTCATTCATACTTCCAGACTCTGGGGAACATGAAGAGTTATCTTGATCGGAGTAAAATACCCACCCTCACCGCCGGGAATCGAACCCGGGACCCCTAGCACTGCAGGCAAGTGCTCAACCGATTGAGCTACAGGGCCAGCCTTTATCACGTTGTTCAGTCTGCGTGAGCAAGATATTCTAATGTCCCAGATAGCCTAAAGTTAGCTATAAATCCATTCCAGCATTGGCTGGAGTAGAGATCGTTGCTTATCACTTCTATCCAGTAGGAATCGATTGATAGTGTTATCAGGGACATCAGAATATTTTCTCCGCGTGGAGTAAATTTAAAGTAAGTAATTTTTAGAGAAACGTCTTTACGTTACATAGAATAATTCCTTTGTTTGAATAGTAAAACAATCAGAAATGTGCGAAATCATGTGTGTACTAGGCAGCAAATTTTATTAAGTTCAACTCGGATCTGGCATGATGGTGTTTAAGTGTCCTTAAAAGCTACAGTCTATGTCAGTAGATTTACTGGGCATTTAAAAAACTCTTTCGGGATGGAAAATCAGCAAATCGGTTACGCTTATGTGATTCTACGGGTTAATAGCCTCATTAACAAATAATGTATATCACATTCTATTCTTGTTTTATTTGTAAAAACTAAAACAATTGCCTTATTATCTATTTATTTAAATAACAAATATTATATATATCACATTTTATTCTCGCTCTATTTTCAAAACTAAAATAACTGATTTGTATTCCAATTATTTAAATCAGACAATGCCAGACTTTGTATCTTTGCCGACGCTACACATAAATGCGCGTTAAGGCCTTATTTCCAGCAATATTAATGTTCTTTGACAGGATCGATATAATTTTCTTTTTCCTTTTCTAAGTTACAGCAAGCATGAACTGTAGCTCAAAATGTCAGAAATGTTTGTTACGAGCAGGCGGTTCTGCGTAATGCCATAATAGCCACTTTCATGACGCTGTTGTAGAAACCATTAGGTGCGTCTAAGACGTACTGTGTAATCATAAATTGCCCTTCAAGTGTTTATGGGACTGCATACCAATAGAAGCTGTAATTGCTGTATCTAAGAAGGATTTTCAACGCTGTTTTATGGAGCGCGCATCACTTCTTTCAGTTATTTTTTGAAAATAAATAAAGTATACAGTTAAACAAGTTTCTGTTTTCAAACAAATTGAGAAATTAATAATGAGAAACACATTATTACTACAGTAAATTACTGACATTGTTTTGCAAAATAAGTAAGAACAAACTACTGAGAAGTAAGAAAATGAAGTTGCTTGGAAATGATGAAGACATCTGACTGTTCAGCAGAGAAACCGAAGTCTAATAATTTCGCTGTATATGATGTTCTCTTAACGAGATTTTAATAATTCACATACATGAAAATTAAGGTTTGGATAATTACGTATTTTATATTATTGACAATAAATTTAATATACATATATATAATATGGATTTTTACATAATTCTCTGTAAAATTTGAGCAACAGATTAGACACATTACGAGACGGCGTGCTGTAATTATTTCCCAAATGACTCATCAGAGAGCAGCTCTGTAAGATTTAAGCTCACTGCCTCAAATCTTTCAGGCTATTCAGGCGGCGAGTAAAGTAATGAAAGTGTATTAAGTGAATATGACTTTCTCAACACTTACTTGTAGTTTTTATGGTAAAGGACTAACATTCGATAGAAAAATTGATAAAAAATTCACGTCTTGAGGCTTAGTAAACACGCAAAAGAAGGTTAAAAATGTCTATGTGTGTGTACGAAAGCTTTGTAATGGAAAAACAAAAACTCTGATATATATATATATATACAAACTTCGGAATTTTCTTGAGCAGTTAACACTTTACCAACTTTACCACTTTACCTATGAATTCATGTTCCTGTCATTAATCACGTTTTTAAAAGCTCTACTACGTAAGTAACTTTCACCACAAAGTTAAAATAATATCCCATCCTTTTCATAATTTAATTAAAATGAACGAATATTAACAGTCAGAAAATGGTTAAGATGTAAGGCAAAGATTTTCTATAAAGTTGCCATATCAAAATTACAATTTATAATAAGAAAACATTCCTTAGGTACTTAATTTGTTGTGGAAAATGCTATATGTTTAATCAAATCTATCCAAAAATACTATATGCTTTGTCAATAAAAAAGCGTACTAGTACAACTTGAAATGTGTAAATAATTTTTTAAGTTCTCTCATTCCAAACGTATTTTGTAGAGTTGGAAACCATAAAAGATGGCATGTATTACTTCACCACTGTTGTACACCTCATTTTTGTCAACCTTTCTCTAGAATTAGTATTTTTAAATATTAGTTAATATTAGTAAATATGCATATTTACATTTTCCCATGTAGAACTATGCTGCCGCATCTATAAATGATCTGATGTTCTAAATTAATTTGTGTTTAATTTTCTTTTTGTATATGCGAAGAAGTTCAAACTATACTCGAAAGAAAAATTAGACGTGAGTATAAGAAACGTTTCTTTTTATGACACAATAAACATACAAGATAATAAGTATGTGAACTTAAAGGCAGTAGAGAATGTTATGTATGTTGTTTTCTTCCAGTCTGAAATCATGCAATACTTGGACGACGAAATACAACTAAATTTTATATTTCAAACAAATGAATAAACAAACGATTTTTCCCATAAAGTGGCTCTAAATTTCTTTTAACTACCCTAAAATCAGAAATTTTAAGACAAAAAGATGTATATATCGAGTTTTCTGCAAATAACCAGTGCAGTACCCTTCAATCTGAATGACAAATAAATTATTGACAAATCTCTTTAAAGTCCGCAATATATGCAAATAAATATGTGTTTTTCTCTATTCGTCATGTCGTCATGTTCCATGTTATTGGTTTGACTTTTCAAAATCTTATACTTTTCTTAAGTGAAAAACTGCAAACATTTTTTGTGGTCATAGCAACAGATTGAAATATTTCAAGACCATATCAAAAGTTGACACATTTTCAAAAGATCTGGTTGTCACCTAAGCCTACTATCTCCTTGTGGTATGTGCATGCAAGGAAATATGCCTTGAACATAAGTTCTGTAAATGTAACTTACCGTAAATAAAAGAATGACTTTTATGTAAAGACACTTTGCTTAAGAAAAACATATAAATGCCTCACTTCAGATTTTTGGAATTATTTCAAATTAGAACACATACTTTTTCAAAACTTCTACATGTTAAATACTGACTGTATTCATAACTAAAAGTTTAATGTGGTATAATAATTCATTTGAGGTACATAATATGCTGGCTATATCTGTTGTGTCACATCATTCTTACTCTCAACATTTCAGTAAATTGTAAGGCCAATTCCTGTAGAATCATAATAAATTTAATTCGAAATTTTTTTATGCTCATGTATCTGAACTCTGAAATTAAAAAGTTTCCAATGAGCATCACTACTAATCCGGTTTTTTTTAAATGCAGTACGGCCGTTGTATCCCCGGCTCTGACTTTTGCGGCTGCAAGAGTTGGAGGGGCAAGGCTAGTAGTACCAACATACAGTAATGAGCAGTTGAAAACATATCCTCAAAATTATCTTTAGAATGAAAATTTTAGCTTTGGAACATTGAAATCCAACTTGCAATTTCATTATCATGCAATTTATTTATTACAACACCACTCGATTCGAATATTTCGTTCACCCCTTTCTCGCACACTAACTGCTTCTGTTGGTAGCACTGGGAGTCCCTACATCGGCTGTTGTGGTCAGGAAGTTAAAACTGTCAGCTAGCGCCAATCAGCATTGTTGCTGCTAGACGTGGCTTCCGAACCCAACACCGTGTTGCCAGTTTGAATTTGTTTGAACCACTTGACTTTAGCTGCTTGCGCTAGTGAACTTTCTTTGCTATATTTTGCGTTCTTGAATACCGATTTTTAGTGTTCGTAAGTCCTATTATTATTGCTATTATAATAATATGGCTACTGGTTCGTGAAATATGCAAATGCGTGAAATATTTTAAAATACGTATGTTCCTCTGCTTAAAATTCCCGCCAAAGAACTGACAATAGCCTCCTTCCCTCTTGAGAAATGTCAGCCGGAGAACGAGCGGCCGAACTGTAAGTGTATAGCTGTATCTGTAGTTTATACAACAAAAGAGAACACTTGGGTACCGCGAGCTAGATACATAAATTTCATTTAGCAATTCCCAGAGGAATGAATGATGTGACAAAATAACAGGCGGCTACAGATTCCTAAATAGCAGACCATAGAGAAGCGCAGAAGTTGTTAACCTTCTTTAGCTCAAACAATAGTTCTCTGAGAGTCTCCAGAAAGGGCGAGAACAATTCTTCTAAACCTCTGTGTCCACGGGGAGTAGCTTTTCTTTGGCGGAAGCATTTTTGCGTCAATCCGTTACGCGTCACGCCATGAGTTTGAAAGCAGACCTGAAGCATGATGGGGAAACTGAAAGGGATGTGAAGGAAAGGAAATGGTGGAAGAGACAAACAGCTTGACATTCATTTTACCGACCAGGGATAACTAGGAAAGCTTAATTTCAAATTCGTTGAATTAGTCGCAGGACCTCCTAAATGCAAGTCTCATACTTGAACGTATAGCCATGTCGTACACTAAGTATAAAACGTGCATCAAAAGTATACATAGTCGAGGATAAACAATTAGTAAATACTATGAAACCCAGTAAGGCAGCATGCGTGAAAGAAGCTAATGTAAATAAGCAGATATAATTGACTTATTAGAAATTATACGGAATGGTTTCTTTGTTTAAGATAGAGTAAAAAAATAAAAACTTTTCAGGTAACGAGGGCCTGAGAAAGAAATGTGCGGTTAACCCGTCTATCACAGTCCCCAGAACAAAACTCAGCATTATCATCTGGGAATGCGGATCTGGTGGGTTTCGAGGCCGCTATTCTTTTTGCTCAAAGTTGTCCATTAACATCCGACAGGAATGCGTTGCTCTGTGGATTTGATAAAACGAATCCCACAATGTTGTGTGGTCGACGATTAGCCTTTGTTTATTTTTATCAATTTATTTGAGCGAAACCAGTCTTCTCTGCCTCATGCCTCTTGGACTTCGGTAGTTTTAGTGGCAAGAAAGGTGGCTATTATTGGCAGAGTAGTTTGAGTAAATTATAAATGTGAACTGACACGTTCTCTTCGTACTCTAGATTAAATATTTGTTGTTCTTGCCTTTAACTGGGTTGTTTCAGTGCTCCCAGAGCCTCTCTGCTTTCAGTTTTAGAAGAGAATTCTGCTAGCTTGTGCATTTCAGCTGCACTTGTTCCGGAGTGAAAGAGTTTTCAAATTATACATTTAATACTTTACTATAATTGAGTAATGCATTATTATTATATAACGATATGCTCAGCCAAGCACTTCTTTTATTTCGATCTTTAGTGTGAAATCGACCTATGTTCATTGGTTACATCGTAGTTTGAGTACTATACTATTTACTTCAAACCAATACTCCAGAGGTTAGTATGGACAGTCGTGGCAAAGTATGCCTCCAGCTACTCGAGTAAAATGTTTTTGCACTCCCTATGGTTTTGCTGCTCCTTCTACCTGCCCTTTATTCAAAGGATAATGAATTCTGTGTCTTGAATTCAAGCAAATAGCAGATTGATCTCCAGGGCTGGTGTAGCACATGGAGGATAACTAAATTTACAACATTAATAAAGAAAGATACTAAAGGATACAAAAAGGAGCGGCACATTTTGTACACTGGACTACACACGCATGTAAAGGGGCTAAGAACTGAATAAGCAGTTACTGAGTTAACTAGCTTTTTCCGCATAACGTCCTATAAATTATAGTTTTAGAAAAATATTATTTTATTACGTAAGTAGGCAGTTTCTTTGCGCTTACATATGAAACGTCTATAATTGACCTCAATTTATATCCAGGAACACGAGTGTTCTCAAGTTCGGTATTGTAAGTTATTGTTCCTACTTTGTTATAAATAATAGCTTTTTTATTGTTTTCTGTACTAATATCTAGTAGGTAAGGAAGGTATTTCATTGCAGCCAAACTTTAATATCGACATTTACCAGAAGTATATTTTTCACATTCCTGACCCCAGAAGGAATATTTTAAGAGAAAGGTTAGAGGCGTGTATCTATATGAGAAGATCATAACTTTAAAGTGAAAATTCCTATAAGCATGTTGATATTTGAGTTAAGTGTCTTCCAAAAATGTGATGCAAATATTCTCAACGAAATTTTCCAAAACAAAAATTCCCTTTACGTGTAATTTTTATGTTATTTTTAAATTGGCTCTGACTTATATATTCAACATAATTATATACATAGCAACTATTCTAGGAATAGCTTATGAAATCCTTATTCAGAAAGAATTGTGTGTAATTTTCTATAACTGGTTGTATGCGATAGGCAAAGGTTTATACACAGAAACTACGGTAAGTACTCTTAAAACACCCAATTCATTTAATTTTTCTGGATTTGTATCAGAAGGTTTCAAGACTAGCTTGTAGCAAACCTCTTAAATATAAGATTTCCTGAAAACCCATATATGAGTATACGTATGTGTGAATAAATGTGTGTATACTTTTTGCAAATGTTTATCTCTATTAACATGAAGGAAGTGGTAAAAAGCATCTTAAAATGTTTAGAAAATCGAATAAAAATAGTACATAGAAAAATTCATTTGAATGTAAGACATGTTTCTAATACTACGATACCTTAACTATCATCTTCCGTTCATCAATTTCGGTTAAAACTATAATAAATATACGCAGAAGGTTCTGCCAGAGAAGTTTGGCCGTAATATCTCTTTCGTTTGTCCTCTGTTTTAAGCATTAGATCTTTGATATAGGATGATCAAGGAATAAGAGATTAGTTTGATGTAGTCATGCATAACAAACGTAGCAATTAAGATAAGTAGCAATTAGTTTGAGCTTTAGTATTGCTACAGATTAAGTCATATAAGCGTAAAGCCTTTTGAATTAACTATCCGGTTAGTGTTAGCATTTATCCGAAGAATCTCGAATGCCACAAGACACTTCAATGAACTACAAACACAGACGGAAACCTTAGTCTTGCGGGATGTTAAGGGAAATAAAGGCTTAAAAGTATCCCATGAGAAACTGTCTTAAAATGTTCCAATAAATTCGCAGTGTAACACGTTCGGAGCCATTTTCTCAGTGAACCTTTCTCCATGGCTAGCAATATAAACAGTTAAACAGTTTATATTCAAATATGGATTGCAAGGTCTTCTCGCATCTCATCGTTGTTTCAAATAGTATTGCTGATATCACGGAGGCGTTGTTATAAAGCATCAAGCAAGTACAAGTAAAATTAGGGAGGATTCAGTTTGACAATACTGTAGGCCACTTCAGTCATTCCATATGCGGTTTGGAGACTGAAGTAGTGCATTGCTCCAACGTGCATAATAATGATATTTGTCGTCACTTACTATGTTCATCAAAAACTGAAGAATTCCTATCTTATATACGCAGTATTTTGATGCAAAATACATTAGATATCGCAAGTAATAGACATTAGCGTTCATTATCCTTTTAGTAAAGCTACAAGAAAAGATTTCGTGCAATATTTTCTCGTAAATAAAGTGCTAGATTTTTAGATTTTACCCAAATTTCTATTTCAGCCAAATCCACCAACAGATCTGTATATGAACTATTACTATAACAATATAACTATAGTATATATCTAAAAGTTGCATTAATACAACTTTTCTTTTCAGACGACCAAGAAATTTTAGTTCAAATCATTCAAAGCTTCTTTTGGAAATGAAAAAGAATATATTTTTTCATGTAGACAGTTTTGGGGAACAAAATAGTTCACCCTCAATTCTTGAAGGGTGCACACACAATATTTATCCAAGTTTTATTTTCAATTATGTTGTTTTTTCACCTTTATACAACACACACCGTGATCTTTGTAATAGCGATCTTCTGGTACACGAAAGCTCAATATGGTATTTCTTGGAATAGAATAGAATATTTCATTTATCTGCGATAGATGAAAACACCACAGGAAGCAAAACTTACAGAATACGTCCTACATTAACCGATGTTTCTGTACAAACTGCTCTTTATTTCAGCTTAAATGGTGTCCGTTCAAAGCTAATGCAAGAACAAATTCCAGCGAAACGAATTTCTTATACCGGTACCTTGAATAAAAATATAAGTGATAGGAAAGTATGGAATTAATAATTTGAATAACAAGACTGCGATATGCATGAATGAAATAAATGAATTTATCACCTAGAAGAGCTTAAAGAGTTGTAACCAAAGGCTTACAAAGGCTGAGAAAATACTGAGAGAAGATTAAGTTATCTATATTGATTATTATGCCTGCTCAGTGAAGCTCTTTTTCTCTTTAGAGCAGAAGAAAAACAAAGGACATTAAACCTCAAAGAAACCTTTTGTTACACAGTTATTGCTCTTGTGAACTGAACTAGCAAAATGGTAAAGTTACATTGTTTACTGCGGTAATACGGCAATTACTATACAGTTTTGTTCAACTGACTGCCCATGATGAAAAACTGCTAATATTATGTCAACTAGCAGATAAAATGATTTTGTTTCACTTTGGGTAGACCGTATCTTATAGATCCGGATGATGCGCAGCTGCCGCCGCATTTGCCTAACCGCCAGTCTCAGATAATTTAACGGGTTAATTGCGGACGTACAGTCATGGTACACGGCACATGATCACTGGCCGCATTCCATCCGACACCTACTTCCTATTGGACTACCTACTTCTTGTGTACTTCAGGTTCCCACTACCTGCAACTTAGAAGCTATTTGTCAACAGCTAAGGATCTGCCAATTAGTGATCAAACTCTTTATTATACACACACAACTACGCCGTGTATCATATTACTGTTTTCTACCATACTATATTTTATTTTAGTATCATTTTGATAATTTATTCTTACGAAATCCTATATTTGTATTTCATTATTATCAAAATAAATATTTGCAAAACTGTTACTTTTAGATTTGGGAACGAAATATAGGAAACTGAACAGATATTTAAAAACTGTTTACTATAAGCGGCCTTAGAAAGTCCATAGCACTCCTTCCATGACTTGCGAAACAACTGAATGGTGACAGAACTTTAAAGTAACATTGAACATTCCAAATTAATACCATCGAATGTCTCGAGTACAATAATTTCATTAAATATTATTTGACTATATATTTTAAACAGCTTTTTTTTATCTCAAGTGGTTTGTTTTTATTTTTCTCATGTTTTACCACTTATAGAGAAAAGGCCAAAAGTTCTGATCGGATATTTTCTATGTTTGTGTAGCAATAATAAAATTTCATAAGTGGCGTAAAAATATTATTTTATTATTTTAATAAGAATAATAAGGAATGTAAATATGAAAATATAAACCTAACTGCCCCCCTCGGTAGCGTAGGTGGTAGCATGTCTGCCTCACGTTCAGGAGGTCCCGAGTTCGAATCTCGGTCAGGGTGAGTTACCTGGATAAGTTTTTTTTCCGCGGTTTTCCCTTATCCTGAAAGACGAATGTCGAGTAACTCTAAGCTCCATGGATCCCGGACGCATTCAGCATCATTTCACCCATTTCGTTCATCGTCCGATATGACTAAATGTTGGCGGACGCAAATAAAAATAAAAAAGAAGAAAAAAATCCTAACTGGGCCAGTTAACGTCATAATTAAACATCTAATATTTCGGAATGTTTATCATCATTTTCAGCGCACAGTTGAATACATCGTCATATGAGTGTGCTTGCCCGCCTGAGCAATTCGGGAATGAGCTTTCTGAAGATAGGAATGCTCACGCTCTCTCTCTCTCTCTCTCTCTCTCTCTCTCTCTCTCTCTCTCTCTCTCTCTCTCTCTCTCTCTCTCTCTCTCTCTCTCTCTCTCTCTCTCTCTCTCTCTCTCTCTCTCTCTCTCTCTCTCTCGCTCTCTTCAGTTAGTGAATTGTGCTTTCTTAATGTTGTTACATAGTTGTACTTCCGCCGATAGTTGCCTTGTTAATTTCTTCGGCAAACGCTCCAATGATTCAGACAAAACATTACTAACATCATTGCCTAAAGAGGTCTTCCACTGCGTTTTTCATCTAATGCAGAGCCTGTTGAGAAAGTATTTTTTTTCTAGTTTTCGGACATTGGCTTCACTGAAAGCTGTTTTGTGGAAAATAAGAAAGAAGTTTTCTCTAACTTCTTAGTACGTTTCGCCAATTCGTTCTTTTTCATGAACCACACATTAACGATGAGATATTCCTCAATCGTATATTTGCTTATATCAGTCATTGCTTATAACACAAACAGCGTTTCACATTGACAACATCAACTAATAACTATAAAACAATCTGGCTTGCCGCTACATAAGAATACCCTTCCTCTATCGAGAAATTGACAAACTAATAACTAGTGAAAACCCTGGCTTGCCGATATAAGATAACAATGCGCTCGCTGTGTCGGAAAATTGACAAAGTAATGCAACAAAAAGCATATGAAGTGGCAAAATATCCCTCTCAACCTATGAATAGTTTTTAATTTGCTTTCGGTTTCGGAAACTGAATTATTTCAATATAAACATTACCTTATTGCGACTTTTGGCGCACACCTATACAAAATTCCTTACGAGTAGAGGACCTGTAACAGGAGTTTTTGGTGCTGATTGGAGGACGGTGTTCCCGAAGTTTGCGACGATCATGTGTAGCAGAATTATTCTCACCTGATCCCGTCTCGTGTTGCAGCTCAGGTCGTGGTTTGTATTCAGCCCTCTGGGAAGAAGATGATGAAGCCACAGGTTGCTAATTCTTCTTGGACTAATCTGACACACAGATATCTCAATGTATCTGAAATCTCCTGTGCTGCTGGTCGCAAGAGAAACAATCATTTAGTTAAATAAATTCAGAAATAAGTAAATTTTGTTTAATTTACAAAAATCCAAACTTTTAATTTAATTGCGATTCTTTATGCCATTTCTTTACAACACTTTAAAAAAGAATGGTATTTCTCTGATACAATTTTCTGAAAATCTGTATTAACTATTTTTAATATTTTAGTCCTTTCACTTCATCAATTGCAAATGCGAAACACGCCTGTTCTGTTCCACGTTACGCAATTGAAAGACGATTCCTTTCCTAGCAGTTTTAACAAACTTATTGATATTTCATCCTCTCGTTGTCAGCACTACCAATCAAACTTAATCTTTACTGATCCACGTCACACATTACACAATCTCATTTTTAAAACTACCAATCATAAAACATTTACCTCCTTTCATTTACATGTTGCGTCATCTCATGACCTTACTGAATTTTAAACATTTCGTTTCTTACTTATCTAACATGTCCATATTGATTCTCAAACCACACATTTAAACACATTTAAATATTTTGCATCTCTCGGGGCCTAATCCAAGACAACTGTTACATACCTCACAGGATGTTTCCAGAAATTCTACTGTACACATAATTGTTTCTGAAGTAAACTTCTTAAACGTCTGTTGTTTTAATAAAAATCGTTAGAGCTATTTTTGAGAAAACTGAAAATTTAAATTAAAAAGTGTCTATGAGTGGAGTATTCACTTAAGCAATGCCTATCATGCCCTAGAAACAACTATATTTTGTATTTGCTCACTCTCAAAACTTTAATTTTTGGGAGCTCTCGAGATCGATGTTTTGAATAGAATGCAGCACCTTCTCTACCTATTCGGTATGTAGAAGAGAAGGTAATTAACGATCATAGTTAAACAAAATATGTGAACGTAACACATCAAAATTGTTGTGTGTTAAGAATGATCGGTATACCAAAGCTATCTGTATGCATGCAAACTAAATGACAAACAAAGCACAAGGATATACCAATCCATCTTTTTCCTCTGCTTCTACTTCACTTAACTATCTCAGAAAAAGCAGTTCCATTAATGGTTGTCAAAACATTATGACATGTAAGTTGTATATATGTAGATGGGGAGAGGAAAGATTGTACGATGAGAGCGCGAGAAAAATGTGAGAGAGATACAAATAAATATTGAGAGGAGAAAAAAGGAAGGATGGAGAGTTGGAGACATGCAGAGGCAAGTTAGCTAGAAGAGGACAATAGGTTGGTAAAAATAATGAGATATATTACCTAATATCAGTATTTAAGGAAATAACGCTGTCAGAAAGATGGATTCGTAGTTTCAAACACAGTACCTAGCTTATGGAATGCTATAGTTAGTTTTATTTGCTTTAGCTGACCTGTTCGACTTTTGCACAATAATATCTAAAATGATTTAAAGACATGGAAAATTCAAAGAATATGAGAGATTTTAGTATACCTATAATAAATATACTTTAAGTATTTAAGAGCATGAACAAATTCAAAGATTTAAGAAACAACTTTTGATATTTAAGGCCCAAATTCGGGAGGTCACGGGTTCGATTCCGTTTGCCGAATTTCCTAGCCTTTGATTTGTTCTGTTCTCTTTATTTCGGCGAGATTTTCAACGAGGAATGGCGGGAAGAATATATTTATTTTCATTTCATTCTCTCCATCTGCTATTTCTAGAAATCAAGAATTAGTGAACTCGCTGCTCTGGAAATACGATGCTCGGCTGAGGAGAGGCGATGTTTCCGCCGGCTTCCGTTCCAGTAGGACTCATTGAACAGCCGAATCTGGCTGATTAGTGGCGGGCTCTCTATGACAACATGGAACTCCGTCGGGCTGAAAAACCTGACTGCACCTTTTAGGGAGACAAAGCGGTTATATAGTACTGCCTACGATAAGTTTTGGCCGACTATAAAATATGCTCTTCTGATACTCCATGTATCAGCCGTCGATTGTAGTGCCAGATTTTATATACGTCCTTCAATGTTAAGTCATATCGGACGATGAATGGAATGGGCGATATGATGCTCAAATGTGTCTAGGGTCCATAGAGCTTAGAGCTACCCGACATTCGTCTTTCAGGATAAGGGAAAACCCCTGAAAAAACTTTATCCAGGTAACTCACACTGACCGAGATTCAAACTCGGGACCTCTTGAACGTGAGGCAGACACGCTACCACCACGCTACCAAGGCGGGCACAGTACCAGAATCCCTGCCGTGATAGATGGATAGACAGATATGAGTAATAATTAATGAAACTTATTGCACGCTTAAGGGTTATATTAAAAGCAACAGTAAAACAAAATAAAAACTAAATGGACTATTTTATTTTCAAATAGTATAGCAAGTTTTTGGTATCAGACGAGAAGAATGATCGAAATCAGGAACAGTAAGACTGCAAGAAAATGTTTCTTAGACAGAAGTGATCTTTAGTCTATCCACGTTGTTAATGAATTCAGTTTGAAGCACCTTGTTAATCCGTTTTTGTAGAGAGTTCCAAATTGTATAAATCATTTTAGTTGAACTGAAAATACACTCTATCCTGGCACAATATTGGATAACATAACACTAGTTTGTCAAGTTCTGGAAGTTTCATTATAAGCCAGAAGACATCTAGATGAGAAGGATTTCTACGTCGACATTTAAGTTTTAGAAGGAAAATGACGTTGCAGGAAAATTTTCAATGGATTTATGCAGTGATTATCATTAATCCAGGAGATTGACACTTTGCATTCTGTCACCATGAGGGACGGTCAACGTGCTAGTGTTTGAAAATTGGGAGTGACTTCGCAGTAAAGTGAAACCAGCTTCTATACTGTGAGTTGCTCCATCTGGGGAATATATTCTGATGTCTCTATCCATGGTTCGAGTCCTGCTCCTGGCAATGAATTATCAGGTTGAACCTCTGTATCTCTGCTACTGGGTATTATATTCCACAATTACATACATCTCACGAAATACATATTTGCAAACCAATTAAAATATGTTTTATAAAATGAATCTTTGTAAGGGAATTTGTAAACATTATCACTCAAAACAAAAAGTGAAGTGCTTAAGTTCAACATGTTCAGCACGCAAACTAACAGGAAAATCTCACAATAATCGCCCTTTACAAGAAAAATTTCACAACTCTTTTTTCTCAAGAATGGCTATAGCTATTTCGATTAAATAAACAAAAGGTTTCGTAAGAATAACTTTGACGTGCTAAATTAAAGTAAACAGTAGTGGCTAAAGAAACCTATGTGAACGTAACATAGATGGTTATACCTAATTCAGTGCTTCAGTGTAATTTGTAAGTATTGTCATTATTAATTAACTTCTCTAGAGTATAAAGTTCTTAATCAGAGATACGAGTATTAGCGGTATAAGCTTTGTGATGCCCTTAAGTATATTATAGGCCAAATTTTTCTTTAAAATAATTATGATCCTCATTTACATTCTCCTGAGAAAGTTGATCGTTTACAGGTCTTAATAGGTTTCACTGACAAAAGTTCACTGGTTCCAATTAGTAACTTGCCGCAAATAATTGTGAAGCCAATAGCAGGTAAATGACAAATATTTTAATGATATGAATGGCAGTTCTTCCCAATTAACAATACAGAACAGATGTCACCAGGCGGCACGATTGACAAACAAGGTCACAAAAAGTTTTGACATCGTGCCTAGAGGAGTCCACCATCAACCATCTGTCAAAGTGTCAAGGTGGAATCTCTAACGCTTCACAATTAATTCATTCTAGGTAATCGGATAAACATGTAGCACAGACTTTAAAATATCTAAATTTCTCTTCAGATTCTGTGCTTCATTTCATGCTCACCTAATTGGCGAGCAAATAAGGGATTCAATCAGTTACTTCTTCAAAAACAGCCAAATTAACCATGATTTTTATCAGGGACATGAAGTGTGTTTTAAATATCAAAACGTATTTGTTGTAACAATTTCATGTTAAAACACATACTCTTTTGATGAAATGTCCCTTTATTCCAAGAATAAATCTTAATCCAGGAGTCTTTGTGTAATTCTACAGAATGTACATCATCATGGACATTTATAAAGTATTATTGTGGATTGAAATTTGAATACCATGTGCCAGCTCTGAGCTTTTAATTTTTATTACACAAGTACAATGGTAAAAGGCACAAATGTGTAGTATGGATTAGATTGTATGTAGTTATTGTTACAAGATAACTTACTGGTTTGTATCATAAAGGTTTATAGGGTGTATATACTGAAGAACCAACCCGATCTTGAACTTGAATGAGTGTAGCTGATTTTGGGGATTATTCGTCTTTCAGTCATAGAAATGTTGCTGAATTAAATTTACGAACAGTTCTGTTGTTGCTGGTGGTGGCGGTTATGTAATTTGATAAAAAGAGGGGAAAAAATAAACTCATGGGCGTCCCCGTCCGTAAACGATACAGTTCTCAGGAATTAAACGGGTCCCAAAGATCCCCTCAAGTGACAAGGGGAATTTTTTTTCTTGCGCTAATTACACCGTCAGCTACACCGCACCAACCGCCATCGCGGGGACCTACAACTCTGATCAGCTGAAAGGAAATGACGAAGAGAAAACATGGAATAAAATTGTGATAGAAAGGGAACCAGTGAGGCCTAACGACTCCAAGAAACCATGAAAAAACTCATGATCAGGGTGACCAGTCAGACGGAAATTGAACCCGGTACCTCTCAAATTTTGAGAGGTATTATTATAATAATTTTATAATTTAATTAGAGGGTTTTATGAATATAGAATTCTTTAATGATTGAAGGATGTTAAAATTTAATTCTCAGTTCTTGCTGGAGCAATTGCCCTGCTTTTAACTGATCGAAATCTTAAACACATCTTTCCTTGACACCTCACACCTTATCAAAGAGTAATGTCACTCGCAGTCTTTGGGTATAGTCTAAGCAGATAACTGACCTAGTTTCTTTGGAAACATCATTTTAATTGTAAAGTTGGCTTATATACTGTTTTTATTAATTTGTACATGTATTTAGTTATCGCTTTATGCGTGACGTGAGCATACATTCCTTATTTCGTCCAGGTGTGTCTTTTATTTCAAAATGGATTATGAAGAATATGAAGCGCAAGTTCAGACACCTTTAACTCTGGATCTGATGTTACTTCTATTTGCAGTCAAAATCCACATAAAATGATAGGTACTTTTACAGAAAATACAGGTTTTTAATGACTTTATTAGTCTCCTGTTGCCTTTTTGAAAGAAAGTTACGCATTTAACGCTTTGGATCATGATAGCTGCGTTTAGATTCCATTCCACTTTAATCCTACAACGGCGTATAACGAGCTGTAATGCGTTGCCATCTCCTCACATCATCTCGGCCATACAAATGAATCTAAAGTTTTACCCTTCCTCCAGCTCTGAAGCTCTACAAGAAGATTTCCTAACTGATAAGAGGGTAATGTTGGTTTAATTGCTCCACATTGTTATGCGGATGCTAGAGGATTTTGTGCGTAAAATGAGTTTACACGCAAACCTTCAAACGGAAGTTGGGGCTTCTGTTCTTTTGAAAAAAGGTTCAGATTCAGGAAGCGGATGGAGAGTTTAACGACGTTTCGCGAGGCGGCAGACGTGCACATGTTTAATTTGGTATGGAAGCAAACCGTGTCGTTGGAAGTTCCCAAAATGTTGCTGCTTAGGTCCGTGGCGATAAGATCTGGCGCCTCTGATAACACTAAAACATATTAATATTGACGTCAGAGGCGCACAGTACTGGAACTTTAGGACAAAAATGTAATAAGTGCACTCAGAATTTCTACCAAACAGATTTCAAATGCGGTATAATGGAATCAAAGAGTTTTCTTTTTCATATCTCCATAGATACGTAAATTTTCGTATGTTTTTGGTATTTTAATTCGTGGACTATAAAGCCATATAGCTCAGTTCCACTAGTTTTACGAGAAAAGTGTTTAGTATTTATGTGATTTTTTATAGAATTTGAATAGAACTCACATTTTAATTTGTGCTGCTGATACACACATACACACAAAGCTTTTTTATTTCCTGTACCACTTACTCCAATCGAAAACTAGTATTGGATATTTCATTGGAACTATAAGTTTTGGGGCCGTGCCGTGGCTCAGTGGTTAGACTGCTTGGCTCTCACCAAGGCAACCCGGTTTCGATCCCAGGCAACCGCAAAGTGAGATTTGTGATGGACAACACGGCGCTGGGGCGGGATTTCTCCGGGGTCTCCGGTTTCCCCCGCCATTTCATTCCACCGGTGCTCCATCTTCATTTCATGTATCATCAGTGTCATCGCCTGCGGTGCCGTATGTAGTAAAAGCGGGCGTTAAACACTACACATTTTAAACACTACACATTTCATTTGTAAGTTTTGGAAAACGGTGTGTGCTTCAGTTTTGTATTCTGTCTCACATATACCGTTTTTATTCGGGTGTTCTTCAGTGTTTATAAACACTAAAATATCCCAATCTCTTTTCCCGAACATTTCATTAAATGTAACATCGATGTACACACTCTGTGGAGTAGCAAGTAGTGAGCGTTAACCATTATTAAAATGGCACAGCATAATTAAAAAAAAACTAAAATTTCTATATAGATATACTATGGTGTTTATTTATTTCTAACCTCTTCCAAGGGTGGACACTAATTCGTTCATGCAATTTTCACATCCCATCTAACTGAACATGTGCAGATGTCATTGTTTTTCACTTTATGAAAAATGTTTTTACAATTGTTAAAGTTATCTTTACTTGAATTAAATTTCGTGTAATATTGTGTCACTAAGAAACAATATTCTACCAAAGAAAATGCACTGATACTTTGAAAACATAGTTTTTAATATGATTTTTGTTTAACTTTTCTGATATATTTGAAATATTAGGTTATCATTTTGTTATTTATATGTTATCAGGTAGAGCGGAATTTCAAAATCATACATAGTGGTGCATCTTTAAAGGCTTTACTACACGTCAAACTTCTCTAACCAAAACAAACTGAGTAATAAACTAATAATAAAATAATTTCTGAAAAATACATGAATGCAACAATAATAATAAAAATGACAGTGGTGATAGTAATAATAATTAGAAGTAAATGTATAGAAGCAAATGAAAGTAGCTGGAGAAATTTAGTAAGTGGAACATGTGAGATTTTTTTGTCATAAATTATGTTCCTTCTAGATGCAGAGTCTTTCGGACGTGCTTTATTGTTGAAAATTAAACACAAGTGTTCAAAAAAATTCAATAATCCCTGTTAAGTTATATGAATTAAGGGGAAAACAAAACTAACAAAATCGTTTATTAAAATACCACTTTTTGTACACTTAAACTTTTCGAAAAGGAGAACGGGCGAGTTCTTGCACAGAAAACTAAAAGTGTAACTGAAAACAAACAAATAAAGGTTCATATAGATTGAAAACTATACGAGAGAAATGAATGAATGGAGGTGTTGGGTATGACAAAGAATATGGCAAAAGTGTTGATTTGAGAGGGATTCACATACAGCAACATCGTCTGGAACACCCAGATTACTTTTAAACAAAATTCTTGAGAAATAAGTATGATTTGGAATGGTAGTTACCAATACGGATCAAGGCTGAAGTTAGAAATTGAGCATTCTCTTTTATAGCACTTTATAATAGCTTCTTTTCCTTCTACATTCGTACAAATGTTATTCTTGTCTCTGTTTACATCTTGACGGCTGCACGCGGAATCGAGCAGTGAAAATAACAGTAATTATTCTTGAGCTAGCAGGCTGTGAAATGTAATTATTACTGCAACTCCTTTATTAGTTGCGAAAATATCATTATAGCCATGGTGCCGTGAATCTGATCGTTAGCACTGGCCGGGTGTCGTTTCAATTTACACACGCGCGCCAGCCCCGGATAATCCGCCCATTGCTCTTCTGCTAGACTCTTGCCGAGTTCGTTGACATGCGCAAAGTTTATTCGCGGTCATTACTTGGTCACTTTGAGGGAATTAATCCCCTTTTCTACGCTCTTTGAGAAGTCATTTATTATGTTTGCTGTGATGCAGTACTTCCGAAGAGAATATTCGGCGTGAAGGATTCCAGTACCTCGCACCCCATTCAAGGAAGAAAAAGTGCAATAGAAGTTCCTCGAAATAAAATCGAGTAAAAAAGGTAGCTGGACTTTGTTCTCTTTGAAAGATTTGTGTAGCCAGTGCCAATTAGATTTGGTGTGAGCCTGGCTCTGACAACCAATTCCTCCGATGTCCAATTTATTCTCTCTGTCTCTTATAAAATGTAATATAGCACCAAGT